>KE463890.1:0-15137 GCA_000387445.2 Pythium aphanidermatum DAOM BR444 | reverse complement strand
GGAGCAGGCACCGGAGCTGGAGCAGGCTTGTCATCTTTGCCGGCAGGAACAGGGGCAGGGTAGTTGCCGCCGGCGGCAGGAACTGGGGCTGGAGACGATGGGGCTGCTGGCTTGCCGGCACCAGCGGATGGGACAGACGACGACCCAGGGACTGGCACTGGCTCTGGCACTGGGACTGGCGCCGGAACCTTGTTACTGGAAGTCGAAGACGCCCCGCTTGGAGAGTCCGTGGCAGGAACTGGCACCGGGTCCACGGGGCGCTGAGCAAAGTCACTCTTGCTTGTGGTCACAGAAGCACCGGCAGTCGCGTTCATACTAGTGTTTGGATCTGGATCCGACACCGACGCCGACGAGGTCTTAGAGTAGGTCATCTCGGCACCGTAGACGCCGTTAGTGAAGGCGAGGGCGAGGGCGCACAGGAGAAGCGAAGGCTGGAGTTGGACCATGGTCGTGTGTTCGTGTGTGTGTATGGAGGACTGCTTCGCCCGAGGCTGGAGAATTGAGGAGTGAGAACTGAAGGAGTGCGTGCGTGAGCGGGTTGTGTCTCGTGGCTAGCCGCCTCAGACGATATCGTATCGTCTCGCTGTGCCTGGACGCCTGCAAGCCTGCCTGCACGCCTCGCCTCGCCCCGCCCCTTCCTACTAGTACTAGTACTGTGTCCTGGTCAGCGTAGCCAGCGTAGCCGGTTCAAATATGACTGGAGTGATGTGGCATGGGCCACAACTGCCTACCAAATGGAGGACGTGATACGTTGCATCTGGAGACAGTCAGCTGGTCACGGGTACTGGCCGATAGGGAAACTGCCCCGAAGAGCGGCAAACAGCAGTCTTGCTTTGTAAAATCGGTGCACCCGGATGTCTGTGTTCTGAACCATCTGAGACGTGTGACGGGATCAAGACACATGTTCTGGTTGATCGAGAAGAGAGACACCGGCGTCGCCGTGGTGACGTGGTGGCGTGTTGACGTGCGTTTTCTCCGCTCCCGCTATGCCTTCTCCCGCTCGCTGCTGCTCCCACTGGACGAGCTGCTGGAGGATGACGACGGCGACGCTGACTCGCGCTTCATCTTCTCTACTACGTCCTCTCCTATCACTGTACAATGACGCAACGAGAGCGCCTCCATCGGAGCGCTTTCGCATGTCGAGGTCCATATTCCACGCCATTCTGTGAGAGCCCCGGATGCTTCCCGAAAGTTACATGCGAACACCTCGGCTGACGATGATGACTCGACAGACGCGCGACTGCGACGGCGCTTGGCACATGGCGCATGACTGTAACTGGGAGAACCGCATAGTACCGTAGATTCCACGAGCGCACCTCACGAGGCCAAGCATGGCATGGCATGGAGCTGGGGCCGTATGCAACTCATTGAGTCACATGTTGAATCGCACGCTTTGACCTTTCCAGATCCGATTGCCTTTCCAACTTGGTTTCCCGTTCCCAATCACTTTGTCATTCACCGCATCTAACCAAGAAGAGTAAGAAGAAAAAGGCGATGGCTGAGGTATACCGGCGAAAGCGAGAAGCAAATGGGATCATGATTGATCTTGACTTCATGTAGATGCGCCCTGAACCCGATAAAAGCGAAGCAACAGGCATCTGCGCGAGTGAGAGCAACAGCACATCGGATCCGCACTTTCTTCCTGTCAATGCCGCGAAGCTGACGCAGTCGCTGATCGGATTGAGTGAGGAGCAGCGCCAAGTTCTCGAGAAAGAGCTTAATCGAACTGATGAAGATACCCTTCTGGTCCTCCGCTTCAATCCGAATTGGCGAGGTCGTGTTGATGTCGGTACAATTTGTGACGTGATAGCAACATTTGGAATGAGGGGCAGCGCACATCGAGACAGCGGTGAAGGCTGCCACAGATGGATTTTTCACTTCGACCATTATCAAGATATTGGACGATGCAAGACTGCAATCAAGTTAGCTCACCGTGAAGCCTTTGCATCCTCTCCAGATGCGGTCACTGACGCTGTGGCCGCAGGCGCTGTCAGAGCGAATCTTCGTACAGAGCCGCTCGCTTATGCTGCCGTCATCAACAAGATCGCTATTCGTTAAGATGATGCGGGAATTCTCGAGTTTTTATACTTGTAGCTCTCATAGATTAAGTGACGTATCCTGATTCTTCTGTTTGTGTTGCCCGTGAACTACTACTAGTACTAGAAACCTCCCATAGACGCAGATCTGATGGTCTACAACAAGGGTCCCATGCTACTACTTGGGTAGTACACTAGCGCTACGAAGCAGTACGGGCTCTGAGTATTGCCGTTTTGTCATCTAACCGACACAGCAAGATCAAAGGAGAGTACGAGACGCAAAGAGAGTATGGTGTGGGGAGAAACAAGAGAGTGCAATTGAGTTCAAGCGTACGAGGAAGTTGACGAGGCACGCGATTGAGCGTGAGCCCCGGGAGTGGTGTGGTGGGTTCAGTTGTCGCTGGCTGACAAAGTCAGAATGACTGCTGCGGTCGTGCTGCTTAGCACGACCGATGCCACAGCTGCATGGGGAGAAGGAGCCAGCGAGGCCCTCAACCAACCATTCGTATCGTCGCCTCTCATTATTGATCTCCGCCAAGCGATGGCTGGAGCAGAGGGATGATGAGATCTTGGAGTGAGTCCATGTGTCGGCCTCCGACAAACCCTTTTTCCACCGGTAGAGGAAAAACAACCTTCACCTAAATTTGTAGAACCTGGGGGGGGGGAATCCCTAGTTTTCTGAACGAATTGAAAAGCGGAGGAAACTCGGCAGGCGCTGGACAAGCGGCAGTTGGAGACAACTGCCACTTGCCTGTGGATCAGCATTGTCGCAGTTGTTGCTCGACTGAATTCCAATAACGTACTCCCAGTGGAAAACGACAGTTGGATCTTCAAGCACATTCAGCCCGGCAGCAGCGAGCGCTCGAAACAACGACAGATATTGCGATCAGTAGCAAGCACAAGGCACGCGCGACCGAAGCAAGCAGTGGGCATCCAATCCAATCCATTATGCACTGGACTGGATTTACATCTCAATCATTGGCCTTCGCAATCTACGATAGAGGCCTCTCCTCTAACTAGTTTGTAGCTGCAATACAACTCAAGGTGGGTCATGCCCCCTGGACAGCCAGGCCCAACCCAGGGTTCTTGGTGGGTTTATACCTCGTTGCGAAAGAAACGAAAATACCAGCCCTCCTCCCCACCAGTGATAGCATACTGAGGTCAAGTGATGAGTCGTCAAAGAGCAAACGGAGACAAAATGGATTGAATAAAGCGCCCCAGCCCAACCTCTCATCGGCCAACCATTGTGTCAGCCTTCGTCCTTGATATCGTGTCGTCGAGGCATGTGCGGAGTCGCACGGTCGAGAACTCTCTCTACGGCATTGCTCATTTCTTCAAATCTCGTAACCTTAATTTCCCAGTCGGCCACTCTCAAGTTACGATGCTCCTGCGGGGCCTCCAACGGTTCGACCGCCCACCATCTCGGAAAACGCCGGTTTCGCTGGCACTCCTACGTTCTTGCATGAGTTCACTCGCGTTGGAGAACCCACCGGACCTCGCTTTGGGGGGGTCTTGTGTGTGGCCTTCTCCTTTTTTTCTGTTGCGCCGGTCAGAATTCACAGTAAAAGGCTCAAGCTTCAAGTGGTTTGCATTACGAGACAATCAGCTATTGGTATACGACTCTTCCGGTAACCTCACTAGGGACGCCCGCCTCGCATCATCCGTCACCATCCACCTAGCAGGTAGCAAGACCAACCAAGTCGGGCCAGTCGAAGTTCGCTCACTCACAAGATCCGGTGATCCTGCTATTTGTCCAGTCCTCGGTGCTCTTTGCCTCAAACGCGCGAGAGGTGACCTTGATTCGAACCTTCCAGCTGCTCTCGTTAAGTCCGCCAACGGTTTCGTGGGTGCCATCACTGGCGATCGCGTTTCGTCTCAACTACGCGCTGCAGCAAGATCCCTCGGTATCGATGACACGCACATCAGCTCGCATTCTCTCCGCGCAGGGGGTGCCACCCATATGCACAGAGCAGGAATCGATCATGCAACAGTTCAGCTCCATGGTCGCTGGGCATCGAATGCATTTCTCCGTTACACTCGACTCTGCACAGATTCAGTTCGCGGGATCGCGTCGGCCATGGTGTCGGGGTCAGCATCAGATGTATCACTAGGCTAGTTGGGCTACCCACTTCTCCATCTCGTGCCTGCCGAGGAGACTTGAAGTGTCATTCCATGTCATTCGAATGGAGTTCATGTTTCCGCATCAGCATGAGAGACAGCGTTGGGGCAACAAACAAGCATGTATTCGCTGAGGCATAGTCGGGTAACTAGCATCATCAAGCGCGAGTGCGCAGGTGATGACCCCCCTGGACAAGCGGCAGTTGTTGCTCGTCTGAATCCCAATACTAGTAACGTACTCCCTGTTGAAAACGACAGTTGGATCTTCAAGCACATTCAGCCCGGCAGCAGCGAGCGCTCGAAAAAACGACAAGCATCCCTATCAGTAGCAAGCACAAGGCACGCACGACCGAAGGAAGCCGTGGGTGTCCAATCCATTCTGCACAGGACTGGATTTACATCTTAATCGTTGGCCTTCGCAATCTACGATAGAGGCCTCTCCTCTAACTAGTTTGTAGCTGCAATACTAAGGGCTCTTGGTGGGTTTATTCCACGTTGCGAAAGAAACGAAAATACCAACCCTCCACCCCACCAGTGATAGCATACTGAGGTCAAGTGATGAATCGTCAAAGAGCAAACGGAGACAAAATGGATTGAATAATGTGCCCCAACCCAACCAAGAAACCACGGTGCACATGTCGGTCAACTGGGTTCATAAGCTCCATTGTAGTGACATGGAATGGCACCTTCAAAGACGGAGACGACGTTGGCACGACGTAATAGCGAGTCACGAAGTGTGTCTTTGGTTGTCTTGCGACGCACCAGCGTGATGCCCATGCGAGTGGCTGGAGAACAAGTCGCGTGCTCTCCAAGTCTCTACTCGTCATCGCGTGACTTTCAGCAGCTGATGACGTGACGCCTTGAACCTTCACTTTTCTGCGGAGCCATCAGTGTATCAGCGGCAAATGGCCGTGACGAGGCTGCAGGTTGAAGTGGCCTCACGTCGTCTTCGCAGCTGGCACTTTCTCCGTGGATACACGCGACACTCGCTGTTGCGTTCTTCCTCCCGTTCTCCTCGCGTGGTCTTCATGCTTCTCACGTGGTTGCCTCGAGTTCCACTCGCGTGGCTGCTTCCTCCTCCTCATTCAGCCATTTGCTCTCCTCCCCTCAAGCACTCTCCCGTCTCCTCTCACCACCACTATGGCCAGCGACTCACTCCAGGCTTACTCCATCATCACCACGGTGCTCTTCATCAAGCTCTTCATCGCGCTAACCATCCAAGCTGGCAAGTCTTACGAGGCAGGCACCCGCTCCCCAGAGGACGCCAAGAAAGACGGCGTTCCACCTCAGGACTATGGCCTCGCCACGGACCAGGAACTCGGTCGGGATGTGCATGCCCAAGCCAAGCTCGCCGATAAACGCTGGCGCCGTATCGTACAGAACGACTTGGAGAATATCCCCATGGCGCTGTTCGTCATCCTGGCATCCATTCTCGTCGGTGGTAATGGCGCGTGCAACATCGTCTTCATGAGCATCTTCACGGTCGCTCGCATCATCCACACGTACGTGTACGCGCGCGCACTGCAGCCACAGCGCTTCGTGTTCTACATCATCGGCCAACTGGCCGTGCTCGCCAGTGCACTCAACGGCGTCATCTCGTTCTTGACGTAAGCTATAGGGAGACCATTGTAATCTCGAATAAACGAATCAAACCCCACACACACAGTGAGGCCCCAACATTGATTTCCTATTACCCCGCGTAAAATCAGAATCCATAGAAGGAGAAGAAGAAGAAGTTCTCCTTTGTTTTTTTGGTCGTATTCACGTAAAGTGGACGATAATGCAAAGTATACTTGGTGATTCCGACTCACCTTCTCAGCTTCAAATGCCCGTCTTCTGTCGCTTCACTATTGGGGGTATCCACACAATGAGGGAAGCAGCGGCATAGTACGTATCCATTGCCGGATCGTCCTGTAGGTCGGTCGGTTTTTTTGAAATGGAAACTTCACCAGAGGAGCGATCCAAAGTGCGCGCTTCGTCGAACGCAGACGAAGTCCGTCCACGTCCAGATCGTCGGGCGTAGTGTCCGGTGCCCCGAGAATCCTAGCGTTGAATGCTTTCCATGTGCTCGTAAACAAGTGTTTCGTGCCATCCCCTTCCCATGCATCGCCTTCTTCATCGTAGTTGTCACTGTGTTTATAGCTGTCAACCATGTCACCAGCATCATCCGAGGCTGAGTCACTGTCGCTGCTGTCATCACTTTCGTCGTCATCTAATTCGTTCTTCCGCTTCCTTCCAAAAACGCCATACTTCTCATACAAGCTCTGCTCAAATGTGTCGTCCAGGTCGTGAAAAGAAAATTCGCGGATCGACTCTCCACACGTTTCCACTTTACTTTCTTTCTCCACACTGTCTGCTTGTCCATCGTGAAGTGCTTGGAGGCGCTTCGCACTATATTTTGCTGACTTGTACACCGGCACAAATGCATATTTGCGTCCAAGCCGATCGACAGCGTCTTTGAGACCACGATCGAAGCCCTTCAGCATTGGGATTTTACCGTGGCGACTCACAACTAGCCATGCTTCAAGCCAAACCCGAGCTTGGCGCCGTGCGATGCAAACAACAGATCTACAATCGCTTCTTGAAGTGCATTTTCAATTGCCACGAAGCTCTCCGAACTGGATGCTACAGCATCACAATCTAGTGACTCGAGCATGTAGGTCATAGTGGCACGATGGCCGCTAGTTACAGGTAACACTTCGTGCTCACAATCAGAATAGAATGCACACCACTGCACCGTGTCGGCCGACTTCTCACTCCATTTGAAGTGCTGCGCAACGCCATTGTTGTCTTTCACAACGAAATCGCCACCTTCAAATTTGCTGGGCAAACACACAACAAGCGTGCCAAACATATGAGTATCACCACGAGGTGTGTCATGATGTGCCTTGAAGAAACCGCCAGGGCCATACACGTTCAGCTTGTACATCGGTACTTTCAGTAGAGTTGGCATCTTGCTCGGCGCTTAACTGGTCTGGATGGCCGACAAACACGTGTGGATGCTCCGAGAGCTGAAGCGAGAGTGACAGTCTGGCTGCTGGCATTGATACCGCGTCACGGTACGAGATATCGAGGACTTCTTCATTGCCTTTTCCAAATGTTGCTTGAGTGCATGCACTCACAAGCTGTTCAATCTGATCGGCAGCGACCACGGGGAAAGCAACGCACTTGATTGCTCCATCTTTGTCTTCATAGTTGAGGCGAATGGAGCCTCCACAGTCAGACACCGCAAAGTTCCCAGTGCAAGCAACGACGACATCGTCCGCACACCTCCCCAGGCGACGCAGTTGTTGTAGGCGCTCCGTCATGGTGCTTCGATTGTTCCTGCCGGAGAAGACTGAAGAGTGAGTGGGTGCTCGGGACAGCCAGTTGTCTGATGTGGGCTGACTGAGCGAATTGCCTCAAATGTTCTCATACAATGATCGGACTTGACGAGACGGGTTCATAAACGAGTACATTGATGATGGGTTAGCTTGAGCTTCTTACTTGCGCTTCTTACCTCTCTTAGCGGCGTAAGTCGGGTCGTACACCCAGTAATGGGTCGGGTCACGCTCGAGCGAGTAGCCTGTCGGCATCTCTTGCTCGATCTTGATTCTCTTCCGGTCTTCTGCTGGCCTTCAAGGATCCGCAACTTCTCGAAAAAGACGTATGCATGATAGTACACGCCATTGGAGGAGCCCTCGCGTTTGCCCTTGGCGGTGAGGAACCGGCGTAGCGAGTTCGAATTGACTTCGAGCTGCTTCAGGAGCGCTGTCTGCGTCATCTTCTTCGACTCGATAAAGTCGTAGAGCTTCTCACGAACAACGTCGCAGTCGTCGTACACATACACGGGCTCTTCCAGTGGCACTTGCTCGACTTTCTGGAGGAACTCCTTAGCCTGCGCGGCTTGTTCGGCCCTCAACAGCTTCGGTGCCGTCGTCTCGGACGCCTTGGATCCTTTATCCTTGCTCTTTCTTTCTGCCGCCTTGTTAACTGCTTTAGCTGCTTTCTCCTTCTTCTCCATCCTGTGGAAGAAGAGCAACGCGGACGTGTACGTTCCATTGTTGCATCCATGGTACTTCTGCTTGTAGCCCATGAAGTTGCGGTACGAATTGCTGTTGACGTTGATCTTGTTCAAGAACGCCGTCTGCGTCATGGTCTTGGTCGCGAGGAAGCGCTGGATCTTGCGGCGCACGGCATTGCAGT
The DNA here is from genome assembly GCA_000387445.2 of Pythium aphanidermatum DAOM BR444. NCBI lineage: Eukaryota > Oomycota > Peronosporomycetes > Pythiales > Pythiaceae > Pythium > Pythium aphanidermatum. The sequence continues at coordinate 6,798 of KE463890.1, read as the reverse complement.
CGAATTTGCGTGTGAGCTCGTCGAGCACCTCGTCTTCGTCTTCGCCATCGTCTTCATCATCGCTCTCCGCTGGCGCCGACGTCAAGCCCGCAGCAGCCGGAAAAGAGATCCTAGATGACGCACTCACCGGCGCTGGTAGGACCGGTAGAGGCGGAGGCAGCGTCGGCCGAGTTTGGAATCATTGGCGGCACCCCAGAGCCTGGGACCGCCGTGCCGCTGGGCAGCGCAACGTTGGCAGTTCCCATAGCACTGAATGCAATGCCTGAGGACACTGGCAGCGGCTGTGGACGTCCCGCTGGGGCAAGCGGAAGCAGCGACGACGCGGTAGTGTTCATGATCTCAACGGCGTGACTTTCCAACTCCCATTGGCGCGTACGCTTCCCGCCAACAGCTACTTACCTATTCTAGCCTCATAATATGTTTTTATTTCATGTTTAGCCAAATATCATAATATAATATCGATGCTAGACCTGGATGATGGCCCGTTAGTACAATCCTGCTCAAATCAGCAGTATAATATCAATTTGGTGTTGATGGTGTCCGTTTGTTTACGCGATCCTGTCTGTGACTGGCCCAAGGCATCGTCGACATGACGTCTCCACGCGGCGCCGCCGCTGTCCTCGTCACTCGTCGATCTCCTCGCTCCTGCTCACGATGGTGGCTCCGCTCAACGTGCGCGTGTATGTGGCCTGCGCGGCCGTGCTCTACCTCAAGTTCCTGGCCGTGACGATGATCCAGGGCGGCAAGACGTTCCGCTCGGGCGGTCGTCCGCCAGAGGACAACCAGCTCAAGCTCGCCAAGGGGAACCCGAAGCAGAACTACGGTCTCAACGCTGATGAGAAGGACGAGAAGGTGCTCAAGGCCCGCGCCGTCGAGCATCGCTGGCGCCGTATTGTGTCCAACGATCTCGAGTCGCTTCCATTCGCGCTGTTCATCTTCGCCGGTGGTGTCCTTGCTAACGCCAACGAGACGGTCTTCGCTGGCTCGATGATCACGTACACGGTTGCCCGTGTGGCCCACTCGATTGTGTACGCCAAGCAGCTGCAGCCACACCGTGCTATCTTCTGGTTCATTGCCATTCTCAGCATCCTCGTCGGCACCGGTAACGCTGTCGTCTCGGCGTTCATTTAGAAAGCGCGTTCTCTATGTTGGAATTCGTTCAATACAACTACGCTTAACTGTCATTCACGTGTGTGCTCTCTGTGTAGTTTCGCATGTCTCGTTTCCTTTAGATGGAGATGGTGACGGCAAACAAGTGGTGTATTGAAAGACTACTGATCACCGGCAGACGAGTGACAAGAAGTAGGATTGTATGTGACGACTTTATTCAAGGGATTATAAACAGAACTTTTAGTTAAACACAACAGACGCGAGCACGTTGAAAGCGCCCACTACAATACCAGTGACGCCCACCATCCACACCATCGATCGGTGCGGCTGCATGCCCTTGGCATAGACGTACGTGTGGACAAAGCGAGCGAGCGTGTAGGTCACGAGCGCGCCGACCTGAACGGTCTCATTCGACTCCGTGAGGATGCCCGTACCGAAGACCAGCAGAGCAAGCGGGATCGACTCGACGTCATTCTGCACGATGTGCTTCCATCGCTCCGATCGAATGATAGCGCGTTCCATCTTCTCGTCCTTCTCGTCGCCCTTGACAAGGCCATAGTTCTGCTTTGGGCCCTTCTTGTTCAGCAGCGCCGCGAGCTTGTTGTCCTCAGGCGGGCGCGCGCCAGCGACAAACGTGTTGACGGCCTGCAGGCGCGCCGTCACGAGGAACTTGAAGTAGAGGAACGTAGTGCACACGGCGAAGGTCTTGACGCTGATGGAGTTTGGTGGAAGAACCATCTTGGACTGGGAGGCGAGAGGCGGCTTGTTGACGAGGCGGAGGAATCGCGAGTGTGATACGCTTTACGCCAGCGCCGCGCTGTGCTCGTGGGCCGCGTAGCAGAGCGCTGACGGGCGCCATTCCGCGATGGCGTGCATACTCCTGCGGGTGTTTATGAAGTGCCCAGATGACTTGGCCTGACAACACCTGTCCCGGCGCTGCCACCATGTGTGGTGAAGAGCTATTTTAAGTTTAATAGTAGACTCTACACTCTGTTTAGGGAACATAGAATGATGGTATTTTGCTATAATAGAAGGTCGCTAGTCAAAGTCCACATGGCTACACTTGTCTTGCTACCACGTCACAGAGCGTGGACTCGATGGAGTGGTCGTGCTCATCGTCTTGGTGGTAGAGATGCCGGCGTCCTTGGTGATCGCTTGCAGTCGCTCGCGCACCGCTGACGCTGTGGGTCGCTTCGTAGGGTCTTGGTGCCACCCGTACTGCAGAAGCGCCTCGAGTTGAGGGCTGCGCTTGCCGTTGAGTCGCAGCTCGCTCTCGTAGAATGGTCGCTTGGCGTGGTCGCCCACTTGTGCCATCATAAACAGAGCAGTTTCGAGCTCCCATGGCTGTTCGCCCATGAGTACTTCCGAGAGCACGACAGAAAACGAAAAGACATCGCTCTTCTTCCAACCTTCCGCGTCACGGTGGCCCAGCCCACCCTTGATAACCTCAGGAGCTGCATAAGCTGCAGTGAGCCCCATAGGAGCAGTAATCCCTTGTGACTGCCGCGTGGAGACGGTTGCGTGCTTGAACCCTGCAAGGCCAAAGTCTGCCAGCTTGATAGTTGCCTTGTCTGATGATAGGAGCAAGTTGTGTGGCTTGATGTCGCGGTGAATGATACCCTGGGAGTGGATATATTCGATGGCCTCGATGGCTTGAAGCAACGCCCGAAGTTTGTCGCCTTCCGATAGTGTAACAGTCTCGTCCCGGTGAAGTGCAAACGCCAGATCTCCCCCGCCCATGAGTTCCATGACGATGCCATACGAACGTTTAGAAGTGTCGCTCTGAGGGATTACTATGTACTCGAGCACTCGCAATACGTTCGCATGGGCGGACGCACGCATCATCGCAAGGAGTTCCTGTTCAAATCAGCTCTCTTTTCAGCCGCTCTGGCACTCTGTGAGGCCCTGTAGCGTGCCGATAGCTCCGCGATGGACAATCCTTGGCCCGCATGAGCCTTGCGGAACTCGTTCCACGCGTTTGACTTCACAGAAGTAGAAGTCTCTGTAGACGTTGAAGGCTTTGCTGATGTTGAAGCCTTTGTCGACTTCGAACCCTTAGCTGAAGGCTTGATCGCTGGCTGTGGTGGTGAAGACGCACTCGCAGCTCGTTTGATTGCAGAAGCCTCCGCTCGTCGAGTCCCAGCAATAGCTGCTGCAGCACGCTTCGCAGCACTGGTATCAATACCTTTCTGTGCCTGGTACATGGATGACAACTCGCTCACCGAGTAGCCCTGGCCAACATGGTCGCGTCGGAAATCGTTCCACGCGTTACTTGACGATGACGGCGACGTGGTAGCGCTTGTAGATGAACGTGCTGTAGATGGCGCTGTGGCTGGTCGGCTCGACGAGGCTCCCTGCTCGCGATACATGATTGACATTTGCTTTTGACTAAGGCCCATGCCGGCATGAGACCTCTGAAAGTTGTTCCAGTTCGATGACGATGAGGACGATGCACTTGGCGCCGAGTAGTTGCTCACTGCTGGCGTCGAACGAGCGTATGAGCTGCTCGAGTACGAAGATGATGAACCACCACCAGAGGTCTTGGACGATTGGTACATGGCCGACATCTCGGAACGAGAGTACCCGATACCGGCGTTGGCCTTCTGGAATTCGTTCCATGCACTCATGGTGAGAGCGAAAGGAGAAAGTTGCGATCGATCAGGAAAATCGTGAACTGAGCCCACACGACCATCAAGCGACGCGTCCTCCGAATACTGTCGGTGCAAGATGCGAGGGCGCAGATCAGATGCGATCTAAAACTATATTGATGCGACAGCATGCGTCCTCATCGAGGTGGTCGCTCGAGGACGGGAGCACATATCATTTACACTTCCCTCGCTGGACGTCCACGTAATACCATCCTAATGTCTTGCGGAAGATGACTAATAAGGACACACGAGAGTGAACTCTTGCAGGAGTGACCGAAGAAAAGGCTCAAACTCGTCTGATAGTGAGATGAGATACGATTGTGAGCCCGTAGCTACGTGGAAACGCATGAGCTAGCGATTGTGGCTCGCTAGATGATGAACCGCACTCAAGCGTTGCGACCATTGATGCTGTGTCCTCTCATGGTTGTAGAACCTTGTTTTAGTGACCTTAGTGACGGGTGGGTTTCTCTATTCTTAGAATGGGCCAGAGCGAATCAAACCCGACCCGCTTGAGGTGATGCCAACAGCTTCCACGTCCTGCCATTCGTAATGGCACGATGAGCTCCTCGCACTTCACGGCGCATAGCACTACACACAAGACTGCTGCGCATGTTCGAGTATTCGATTCAGTATCTACGTCAAAATCCAATGAGAAGAACCGAAAACTAGGCTTGGATTCGCGTTGTGGAGCGTCCGCAATGCGTCAGAAGGTAGAGGAACCCATTCTACAACTCTGGTGCCACATTACCGACTCTAATGGCTCCTATTGTAGACAAATGCAGTGTCCAGCATGTTGCCGCTGACGTGGAATGAGTTTCTTGGTCCTTACAACTCGGTAGGACTCTCCACAGCCGAATTGGCAGCGTTGTATCGGTCGCAGAAGAAGGCATGGACACCTGTGGTGCCGTATCCGCCACCAGCTGACTCCCCAGAAGTGCCAGAAGCAATTAAAGACGTTCCTGGCACTGCACCAAGCTCAAAACGCACTCCATTGTTGCCCTCCACGCCTCCTATGGACTCCAGTCGATCTCGAACACAAGATCAAACGGTGCGGGGACAAAAGAACACTGAACAAAATCAAAGTTTCAAGGCACCAGAGACTGGAAACGGCGTTCAAGTCGCCCCTCGTGTCGCGTCATCAGCTGGTGGGTGTGGTTTTGGATCGGCCACGTTTTCTTCGATCGCTTCGTGGCCTTTTGGACTGACTTCGCTCCACAGTTTTGGTACTTCGTTAGGAACAAAGCCAATTCGGTTTGATCCTCCGCTCACGCCACCATATAAAAGCGCTCCTGATGGCTCGCTCGTTCTGTACAATCGACACATGAATGAAAGCTTGTCCGCGGAAGAAGACAGATTCGCTCACTACTTAAAAATGCGACAAACGAAACCACCCGCCAACATGAAGACGACTGCTCCGACTGTACAACTCGAGTCAAAATCATCGTCCCAGTCCGAGCCAGAGACAGAGAACGATGACGAGTTGTTTGCAAAGTACCCACCTCCAACACACGCTCTCAAGTCTGTCTTCTCGTCAACATCGTTGCTGGTTAGAGATACTAGCAAGAAAGCCTTGGGAAGAAGGATTCGACGACCTCTGAAAGACAAATCGAAGCACTTATCTACCGTTGATCGCTATCCACCGTCTACCGAAAGACTGCCTAAGGTCACGCCATAAGGTGAAACCAGCGACGCAATTTTTTGTCGTATTGACTCGCTTGCGTTGAGTACCTCGCAATTTGAAGTAGACTCATCGGCCGAATCCAACGACATTGCCAATCTGTTGAACCCTTTAGAAGATGTGGAAGATATGGACGATGTGGCGTTGGACATCCTATACGAGGTCGGCTCTGAGATGTCGGCTGAACTTCGTCAAAAGCATCCTATCGAGGACGATGTGCCAGCGCTTGATCCGATAGGTGGTGACATCATGAATGACTCGCAAAAAGAGCAAGAGGAGCAGCAAGTAGTTGAAACAAGCTCAGTCCTTGGATGTTCAGGACTTGAAGATGAGGTGCATTCGGACAGTTCAGATACATCCATTCTGGAGCGGAGATTTGCATTCGTACGCACTGGAGAAGACAATCAGACACGTTTTTCGACTCAACCTACGAAGTATGAAGTGGTAGTACAGACCGGAATCGATTTCACAGCGGACTCATCAGAATTCCTTGGATATATCAGCAATGCCGAAGTCAGCGTTCATGTGCTCGGCAAAGCACCGAGTGGAACCTTATCCCAGTTTCTTAGCTCCGTTGAAGCCATTCACTCGGCGACACAGCACGACACGTTCCAACGCGTCTACGGTTATGTCTTGTCTCACGATTATGCGAGCGTTGCAGTTGTTACTGAGAGATTCAACAAGCGAGCACCACAACTGTCGAATATTATCCATGAGAACACTGTCACACTCGACACTGTGATCAAACTTCGGATTGTGTCGCAGATAGCAACGTGCCTTGAATGGCTCCACGCGCGAGGGGTGACACATGGTGACTTAAAGCCTGGAAATGTCAGTGTAACGCCTGCTAAGATGGACAATTTCGGGTCAAGCTGCTCAATATTGGCATGACACGCATCCACCAGTTGTTCTCGGATGCAATTTATTCCACAACGACGCAGGACAACTTCCTGGGTAGTTTGCTGGTCTCACTGTGGCATATGCTGCACCCGAGCTACTTCGTGGTGGAGTGTCCAGGCATGACGACGAGAGTATGAAACGTGCCGACGTCTATGCCTTGACTACTATGCTTGCAGAGATTCTGAGTGATCACTGCCCATGGCTGGGGGAGTCCCCACTGTTTGTATTGAACGCGGTTTCCCAGCAGAAGCGACGCCCATTTGACCCCTACAGTTGTGTTCCAAAGAACTTGGCTGTGCGCTCCCTCATCACATTGATTGAGAACGGCTGGCATGATGATCCAAGTAGACGTCCGACGGCACAGGAAATTGCACATGTGCTACGGGCATGCTGTGAAGACCCAGTGCAATCGAAAGAGTGAAAGAAGCGGTTGATTTAGTTTTGTATCGCTCGTATGTTTAC
>KE463889.1:97709-108595 GCA_000387445.2 Pythium aphanidermatum DAOM BR444 | reverse complement strand
TGGTAGTCAGCAAGTTTTGATGTCACTGCATTTGCCAGGGCAATGCCCAAATTTTGCAGTATGTTCTTCGCGTCGAAATTGACTGCAATCTGTACAGTGGGAATCTGAAGGTCCACGCGGTTGGTAACAGTGACATCACGGTCTATCCAAATCATTACTTGAGAGGGTATAGGAGCAACGACTCTGTTGAGAAGACCGTAAGAGTTCGAGCAGTAAGTGATCCCGTCGGTCTCCGTACGCAGCCAAATGACTCTAGACTTCACGTCAACATCAAGTGGGGCAGTCAAAAGCTGGATTCCGTCGACTTTGAGGTCAATTAGCTCGTGACAAGCGTCAAGAGATCTTGAGTGGCGGAGTGATCCACAATTGAGTGCAAGAAGTACTGCTCCCTTGTGTTGGTGATCCTGGATATTGATTTGACAATCAATAAAGCGTACAAGGAGGAAAGGCTCGACAACGGATGACGGGGCGGAAGCGGCTTGCTCTGATGTAGGCTCGTTGTCTGAGAAAGAGAATGCCCGACTATTGGGGATTGGATTTGAAGCGTGGAAAATTGCCCCAAATTTTGGATCATCCGCCAGACTCGTGACCCTCTTCGGACTCTCCATGCCAGCAGCTATAGAAGTGCAATGAGTGTGAGCATCTACCAAGGATAGAGAAGATAGGCGTAGCTTACTTTGTGGAGGTGCCTGATCACTTGACGTAGCTGGGTTAAAAAGCTCAACTGGAACTTCTTGCACTTCTGGCAAGCAACTTCGAACAACATGAATCCAGTTCTCTGCAATGTCGATGAGTGTCTCAACAGTTTCAAGTGTCACCAAAATGCGTATCTGGCTTGCAGCAAGTCCCAGGATAAACCCCATACGTTCGAACTCTTTTCTGAAATCTTCTTGAATCGCTTGACTTCGGATAGCTAGACTTTCTTGATCATCTGAGTCGTGATATAAGTTGGTACCAAACACGTCATGTTCATTATCGTCCTTGTAATGGTATGGGTTGTGTTGCGGTATCGAGAAATGTTCGAGAATATTCTTTTTGGATCTTGTCCGAAGTTTATCACTCGAAGAACTCCGGTGGGAAGAGAACGATGAAGTCCGACTCGAATTATCTCTATCACTGGCAGATTGAACTGCAGAGAGATGTGAAAGTTCAAATTCTGCATGCATTGCTTCAAAGTCGAATGAAGCATGAGCTGAGCTCGATTTCCGAGGTTCACCACCAATGCTGAGACCTACATCTTGAATCGACACCAATGATTCACCACGACTTCCTGTCGTCGGAGTGCAAATTCGGATCTGAAAATCGCGAACTTTCAGTGACACATCAGAAGGAGCGAAGACAAAACTGCTCAATTCAAACGAAAGACTTGTTTTGGTTCTAGACTGTCCAGATTTGTCGCTTCGCTTAAAAATGGAACCCGATAATGCGATCTTATCGTTGACGCATGCTCGAATCCCAACAGGGCTTTTCTCACTGTGGTACAATGCAAGATCAAGACCGATAAATGCGAAGTCCTCCACACAAACTCCCGAAAACACCGCCACAAATCTCTCCATGATTGGTGGAGTCCGTTCCCGCGGACAAATCTTGGCTGGGCAGTCTTGGTTCGATTTCGGATATCGCCGTGGAAAACTTACGTTTAGTAGCTTCTGATAGACACGCCCAAAGTGGATAAGCCATTCAACATGTTTTGTGTACAGCACAACAGCACTTCTAGAAGCAATATCTCTCCTTGTTTGTGTTTCAAAAGGTGAGTTTGGGGAAACTCGTCCATTTATCGACGTCGTGATCTCCTTAGCAGCGAAATTGTTGAGCCTATTACTGAATGCTTCATCTTGATCGAGTAAACCACCTTCCCAAATAATACCAGACTGAAAATCAACAAAATATTGTACTTCAGAACGCTGGGATGATGGACCGACGATCTCTACAGGAAATACCCAATGAACAGAAGGTTCGACTCGTGCATTCACTCTCGTACGGATAAGTACGTGCAAGTTGGCGAGCTCAGCAACATTAACGATGGCATCTGGCTCAATCTTTGCAGTCAATCGGTCTATGTCTGCCTCCACCATCCAACCTCCTTCTCTTGTAAGCTTGACATGAACACGGTGTACTGCTACTTCCAGATACCCTCCGCTTTCAAAGACGCTCGATGATGACAAAAGACGAAGAGAGGCATCCTGAATGCTCAATTGAACGTTCCCATGAAGGATTCTGCGCATAATGTCCCATGGAGCGGAGTTACTGTGTTTGTCAAAGTCCAAAAGTAGGCTTGGTAAGGCGTGCTGTGCTATGGATAGTATTTCTTCCATTGTGTAGATGTAACCAGGGCCGAAGAACGCAACTGGTCGGTTGATGGAAACACTAAGATCCGCAAAGCACTTGATATTTCCTGTGAGGGCAAACCGATCCATTGGCGCTGAGGTTGCAGCTATTATGACATCACCCGAGGTTTTTATTTCCTCGACGACAACCACGGGTGTATGGAAGCTCCGCATATTGACGATCAGTCCGTCAAGCTGCAGTTTTACACGTTGATGAACAAGGAGAGAATACCTGAAGGAACTTTGACCGCCGCTGACTCCAATGCTCTGGAGTGTCTGATCAATGATATTCGTTGACTCGTCCAGCTTCTTCACCATGGCTGTGATTCCTGCTTCGTTTGCATCAAACGCGATATCCATATAAAGTGAACTTACGTGCACTGCAACTGCTGCTGACGTGTGCCAAAGACTGCTACCGGGGCTTTGATGTAATGCCGCATCTTGCTTCTTCACTTTGTGAATGTAGACTCGGCTATTTTTCTCTCGTAAAAGAGCGTTCACCTCACTCGACGTGCTATCGGATTGGAGGATGTCAGCGTTGGTGAGTTTTAGAGTTGCAAGTTGTTCTTCTAACAATTGCACTCGTAACTCTCGTTCGGCTAATTCTTCCATCCATATAGGATATATGCGCCCCAGCCACGCCTCTAGCGGTTTGTCCTTGCACTCGATATGAATGTCGTTGACTCCTAGCCAGACACTTGGTTGACCAGGGAACTTCGGGATCTTGAAAAAGTACTGATAAAATTGCTCATGCTGCGGACGCCATGGCGACATGAAAGATTGCATGTGCATTTCGACGAATGGAGTCACAGCACCTTGAATAATCTGAGCAGCTCTCATGAGATCAACTTCAATTGATAAAACGAGCCGAACACCCTCAATGTTGATTAGCATTCCATCATCTCTAGGTGAATTTGGTGAGATTTTCTTGCAGGCGCGTCTCCGTAAAGTGAGAAGCTCTTCAAAAAAACCAAATACATAATCGACACGCTTTTGCACGGTGTGCCGAACCGAAACACGTTCCACTTTGAGCACTTCCAAACTGTCTTCATATTTTAAAGCGATATCTTCAAACGACCATACCTCTGGTAGATCGCTGCTGCTGAATCCGCCAACAGAGAGATGAATATTGCACTCTTGCTTGCCGTGTGAGAACTTGGCGTTCAGATTGACGTCAGAGACGTAGATTCGATTCAGGTTATCACCACCAGCACTGACAAGCTTAACAAATACATCTTCTGCTTCTTTACGAGCTTGTTCATCATTGAACGGAGGATTGAGTCCTCCAGTACGGTTGTATCTGCTTCCATTCTGTGTGCAATAGATTGCGTATGTGGAGCGCATACGATAGAGCATTTCCCATGTAGAAAATGTGATTCTTCGAATGAGTTCAACAGCGCGTTCCTGTGTGGATATTTGCCATGAGCATGACACTCCCTCCACGAACATATCCAGAACTTTCCAAGGACAGCCTGGGATTCTGTTTTCCTCAAGTGAAAACAAACGGACAGAAAAATAAGGCGGAGATGTTGGTTCTTCACCGGCGTTGAAAGGTCCATGCCAAGACGTTGAGTTCGGTGATTCAGTTGACACCATTGTCGGACGGCGTCGTGAGCTTTTACAATGAGATCGGGCTGCTGGAGCTGGACTCTTTGTACCCTTGTTGCTGAATATGTTTGTGTCTTCAACAGACAACCTAAATCTACCTGTGGTCTCTTCAACACTCATACTAAGAGCACTCACTGTGACGCTCTCTAAGAACTGACAGCCATGATGAACATAAGGAAAGACCACTGACGAATTCTTCACCCTGCAGCGGAACGAGACCGCCTCGTTGCCTCTTACGATATCCTTTGCCACCTCTGTCACATTTCGTGGACCTTGAATCCTTGTTGCAGCGTCAAGGAGCCAATTTTGGTCATTGCACCAATCGCCTGCTTCTTTCAGGAAGGGGGCAAGGACAAAAATGCCCAGTTCTAATACACCACCAATTGAGTGCATGGCTTGTGGCGTCCAACGCACTTGCAGCCACTCAGCTTCCATCTCTATTAATGCGAGGTTGCTGTGCGTTCCGAAGACCGAAACGGGCTCAATAAAGACTCGAACGAAGTCGAGGGATAGGAATGGGGTTTTGATCACATGATCACGTTGGCAGTAAGAAATTTTCAATTTCGAAGCTTGAATGTCAGCTTTTGCTCGAACTCCAAGGGTTACTTCGCTTTTCAAAGGATGAGCAAACATAATGATCTCGTCCATGGCGAGACATAAATCCGGAACACCATCTGGGAGAATCTCGCAAGTCGTGTCACGCCCAACACACATCAACTCAGCTCGCACTACCTTGCCATGTACTTGGAGATCTACCGTAATGTAATCCCCCCAGTACTGGTGGTCTTGTTCCTGAACGTCTTCATCTAGCTCCGACATTACCGGACGAAAAAGTAGCGTTCTTTCATTGTTTGCACTTGTGCATGATTCCCGCGAAGAATTATGAAGCACAGCAATCCAGAAGCTGATGTCATCAGTCACAGTGATGGATATCTCTCGACTCTCGGCTGTCGCTCTGTTTGCCAAGACAAGTCTAGCATCACGTTCTGCGTCACTTTTCGCGCCTGAGCTAGGAATGTGGTCCATTATACTAGACTCCAGATCAAATTTTAGGGACTCAGCCCGGATGATCGTTCCACAATTTGTTGGCGACGAAGATGAAAGCGAGACACTGCAAATTGAGGCTGTGATGGTCCGCTCTTCGAAAAGTTCACCGTTACCAACTTTCGGGAGCCGATCTTTTGCTAGATCACGAACTCTTGTTACGAAACTTGTAACTATAAGATCCATATCAGCAGCATCGGCGTTTGTGAACACGACGTGTACATCAGACAATATCGTACTCATCGTTGGTAACACCGCAGCGAGTCGCACGGGTAGGAGGTCGTTAGAACGTGCTACCCTGAGCAGATAAGACTGTAGCGTGGTCTTGTCGGTCTGGTTTGCTGACTTTGTTTCTCGTTGAGATATGAAGTGTTTCGCCATCAACGCGAGATCGATTGAACCGCTCACTTTGCGGCACGATACACTAATATCCGATGGAATGGGAGCCCTTCGATCTAGATCTGATCTTGACCATGGAAGGGCAACACTTATTTCCAGACCGAGAATGGATCCCTCAGATCGAAGTTCCGGTGCGATTAATTTGCTCGAGGACAACGAAAACGTCATGAAAAAATTGCTTGCGTGTACATCATACCGTAAAACAAGGCTCGCACTTGCATCCTATAACAAGCAAGTGAGTAAAATTACTTCGTTAACGGGAAGCCTTTTGGTGTGGAGGAAGGACACTCACCTTCACATGACAAATGCATCTCGACGCACTGAGCTCCCGTTCTTCGATAACATCAGCGTCAATCTCACTGAAATGTAGACCAACCATTGGAAGAATAAAACATAAGAAAGAAAGCCGATGCAACCACGCGCGTATTGGCTTCCAAATCGGATGGGTGAATTTCGTCAAACATTCACTGGTGTCGAGACTGAGGAGTTTGCTCATCAATAAATTCGTTCCAGAGGATCCATCCCCAACACAATGTGCATCAGTGTTCTCTACTTTCCTTCGCGTTATTATCAGATGAACACCAGTAATCTCGAGTGTGATGAGCGGCTCTTGAATCGGTGACCGCACAAACCGCCATACATTCCGCCACAAACGCACGTGCACCGCGCGCACCGTCAGCTGCAGCGTGGTCGCGCGATCGATTCTAATATTCGACAGCAGGCCGACTATGACATGGCATCGTCAGTGCTTGACAGTCGTTGCCTGCTATTCATTCCGCACCTTTGTAGGCTGCAAGCAGGACGCCACGACACATAGCACTGACGGCCTAAGTAACGCCGTTCTCCCACCATCAGACACCTTAACAGAACCACAGCAAAGTACCCTGTCAAACGAACCTTCGAGCCGAAGACCACAAGCGCCAGGGCGGCGCAGAGCACGATCCACATGCGCATGGTTTCCCCTGCCGGAGCTTCGGTTCAACCCACCAATGAAGTGGCGTCGCTTGGAGGGGAAGTTGAAGACACGAGGACGGTACCATGTACCGATCTTGAGGTACGCAGTAAAGAGGAATTAGAGCTCCCTGAGCGACTAATCGATTTGGCCATTTTTGGCAACGACCTCAAGCTGACCGACACCAGAGGAAGGTGACGAGGATGCGTCCGATCCTCAAGCGGAGCGGGCGCGTGCGCTCGCCAGAACAGGCAGCCACGACACCCTCACCATCTAAGCGCAAAGAGTTTACGTCGCCATCTGGTCGGCGCGTGACCTTCTCGCCGTTTGCTAAGCGGCGATTGCCGCCTAAGAGACTCCAGAAAGGTTGGTCTCACCGCAAGGTCGAATACTAGTAGGTTGCAAGCTTATGCACCAATTGTGTGGTGCTTGAACGCAGATCTGGACGGAACTAGCAGTGTAAACTCAGGGTTCGCGTTTAATGGGGCCATCGAACGTGAGAAGAGGTTGGTGGCTTTACTCTAACGCGTCCAAGCGCCCATGCAAATACTGACTTCTTTGCATTTGATTTAAAGACGACAAGCTCGGCGAAAGCATGACATGAACATGATGCAAACGTTGTACCAGGCTGCGCGAAAGCCTCGCCATGGGTGGCACTCGATCATCGAAGAGCACGTTGAGGTGTTTAAGCAAGCAACAACGCGGGTGAAGAAGTGGCTTCGAGTGCTCAAGCACCCGTTCTCAACGGAGGCGGCACGACTACGAAATCGACAAGTAGTCCGCTCGCGCACCCGTCATGCTCCTCCAGTTTATTTCGATACCACTGATCGTCAGTACGTGCAAAGCGTCAGTGCTCCGCTCTTACCTCCAACAAGTCTCCTCGCTCTTGAGCATGCGCACCTGTCCATGACGATTGATGCCTCCCGAGCTGTTGTCACAACTTCAGCTTTGTCGACGAGCGCGAGCCCAGCCTCTTCACATCCCTCGTTGGTCCCAGTGCACCATGGCTCACTGTCAACTCTACTCAGGAGAGAAGGAATCCCCGCTGTGGAAGACGAACGATACGAGCGTGCAGCAGTCAAGAACGACCTGCGTGGGGTCACCCATCGATCGACCAGACTTGCCATCGTCTCTCCAGGTCAGGAGCTACGGCTTCGGTAGGTTTCGAACGTGACTGTCCACCTGTTACAAACCATTAAATTACTCAATACAGGATATTGAATATAATGTTGACTGGTGTTTGAACTGACTCAATAGAACAACATAAATGATGGCAGGTTCATCGCCGGACGCCACATTCGCCACACCTCTTCCGGATCGCGCATCCCAAACATAGCTTCACTTGGGAGAAGACGCCCGTCGCAAGCCGCTTCTACGCGAAGTGGAGAGCACAGGCGTACGAGCACTGACGGCAGCCAGTCCGAGACCGAGTGGAGTGTCCGACGCGCGAGCGTGGAAGTCAGGCGCCACGATTCCGACCCGCTCCGGCATGGGAGCGATGCTCTCCACTCTGGTCTTCCAGCCTCCTCCACCCAGCTATGGACCGACGCGACGCTACTTCTTCTTGGGGACATCGATGCATAATCGCATTCCCGCCTTCTACATTGGTATCGAGTGAGTTCCAAGCATGAGCTGACGTGGCGCGTGCACGCTTGACATTTGTGAACCCCCTGGACGCAGCAATGCCGATTACACGCTCCTCTTCTCACACGGCAACGCAGAAGGTTCTGTTGTGTTAAGTTGTTGGATCCAACCTTTCCACTCATTTGATCTTCGTGATTGCAGATCTTGGCATGATCTATGATTGGTTCCGGGAAGTTGGTCGTCGTCTCAATGTAAGAAATGGAGCGGATCGCACCGAACAAGCATCGTGTGACTCAACGAATGGGATTTGGACAGGTGAACGTCATGGCGTATGATTACTCGGGCTACGGTATCAGCGAAGGAGACCCAAGTGAAGAAGCTGTATACTCTGATGCCGAAGCAGCGTTCGCCTACCTCGTTAACGTCAAGCAAACTCCACCAAGCAAGATCATAGTGTAAGCCGTATGCCGCTCTGTTCCAGTGCGAATACCTTGAACTAACCTATTACTCGATAGGTATGGGCGATCACTTGGGTCAGGTCCTACTACTTATCTTGCCGTGAAACAGTCGCGCTTGAATGATCCCGTTGCTGGTGTCATACTCCAAAGCCCTCTCCTGTCCATTTTCCGGGTTGCCTTCAACTTCCGATTCACAATCCCAGGAGACATGTTCTGCAACATTGACATCATGGATGAAGTGGAATCCCCAGTCACCATCATCCACGGTACAAGAGACGAAGTTGTTCCGTTTTGGCATGGCGAAGGGCTTTTTGAGAAGTGCCGACAAGAATGGAGGTGTAAGCCATTGTGGGTAACTGACGCAGGGCACAACAATATCGAAGCATTTCTGGGGTATGCTTAGTTGTGAATGGCACCAAAAAGATCCTCACTCACCATCGCATGTCGGATGTATAGAGCCATCGGAGACGACTTCTTCCTGCATCTCATAGATTTCGTGCATATTTGCCGCGAGACATCCGCCAGAAGGAAAGAGAGTGTGAGGTAGTGCGGACAAACTCAACGAAAGAGGCAAATAGGTGAAGTGTGCTACTTCAGATGGAAGCTGTGCGAATAGATAGATGTCATGAATTCGTTGAAGTGATGAAATCTTGGTGCTATTCTACTCTGCTCGTCACGCTTCACACATTGAATTTTGCTTTCTTCCGGAGGCTGTACTCGGTGAGGCGAGATCTAAGAGATCCCGCATGAGACTGTTTCTCTTTTGGGTAATCCTTACTGATTGCCTTGCGCTTCCCAGGAGAGATTTTTGCTTTGGAGGCGGATGGTGGTGCGGTTCGCTTTCCGGGAGAAATTTTTGCCTTTGAGGCGGATGGCGGTACATTTTCTTTGTTTTCGTGTTGGAGTTGCAGCTGTCGTTCGAGCTCAGCAATTTGGCGTTGCATCTCAAGTTCTTTCGACTGGAAGGTAGCCTTCATCTCAATCATCTCGCTCTCTGCCTTCTTCACCTTGGCACGCTCCTCGTCAAGAAGACGTCGGGCGTGAACTGATGCTTGAAGTTGTTCCTCCATTAAGATGGAAACTACCTGATGCTTCAAAGCGCCAGAGGTGAGTGCAGAATTCAAGTACTGCTCTGAAACGTTGTGAAGGGCACTGAGTGCAACGGCAGACATTGGTAGACAGCAACGAAGGGCTGACATTTCTGAAGTCACGATGTCCATGACTGACTGACGAGAGATCACATAATTCTCTTCGTCATCGTATTGTACAGTACAGTCACCACCATCTTCCAATCTGGTGACTTCCGAATCATCGGTGTACACAGCTTTGGTATAATGGATCACGTCACCACATGTCGCCCACCCGGCATCTTCTTCTTCAGCGTCTTCATTCCACGACACTACCGCCTCTGGTAGCTCGTGGCTATCACAGTCTGATTGATACCCTTGACCCATTGGCATGTCGCACTCCGACCCCTGCTTGTTGGCATGGATGAGAAGCTGTTCGTCGACAATCTCTTGAGCCTTACGGAGCGCGGCCAGGAACTGATCTCTGAATCGGCCACTTTCGGACAATTCCATTGTAGGTTGCGTCTCTGGTTCATTTGGCAGAGCTTCTTCCTCGTCGTCACTAGCATCGGATTCAGCGTCACTGTCCCCGTACCAGGACCATTCGCCTTCGCTGTAATCATCTCCTTCATCGTCATGCTCTGCTTCCTTGTCCCAACTTTGCTGATTCGTGACAAAGTCTACTTTCTTGTAGTTTCCTTCCGGTTCTTCGTCGGGCTCTTCGAGGGATCGGCTGAAGGTAGTCTTTGTTTCAACCATCTCGGTAACATGATACTCTAGTAGTCCCGATCGGCCATCAAGGACACACATGTCGTCGTAGCCGTACAACTTGATACCATGCAGCTTGCACACACGCAATACGTCTGTCAGGAGGATGGTAGTTCTTCTGTCGTGATCGACCATGGTGATAATCCCACAGAGCAGCTCACGGAGGAACTCCTTGTAGAAGTCGCGCGTGACTGCGAGTGCGCGTGGCGACGTTGTTGTGAAGCCTGCACGCAGGTGGAAGCGCCGCAGTAGCGCGTCGCTGAGCGGCTCGCCTGCACGTCTCATGGTCTCGATGCTGCGCTTGCGGACACGGTACTCCATCATCGGTCTCTCGTCCCAGTTGCCGATTCGGGAATGAGAGGATTTCCTGGTTTGAATTTCAAGCGCCCGCGAGACCATCACTCTCCATTCCCGCGCGCGGAAACCACCTGTAGGGGAAACGAGTGTCGATAGAAACGTCTAATGTAATATTTGGCTCCGAACACACCTTTTTTCGTTGGAATATCGAAATATGTACCTGTTTACGCTTGCATTTCCATTTCAATACCGTGTTTTGGTTTGGCAAGAAGGGAGTACGATAAGGAAGAGTGAGGACACGAGCGTGGAAGCCCATGGCGACGATGGAGGAGGACGCGCAGCAGCGCATCACATTCCTCTTGCAGGAGATCGACGCGAACAT
>KE463889.1:55566-97489 GCA_000387445.2 Pythium aphanidermatum DAOM BR444 | reverse complement strand
GACTCCTGCACCACCACCAAGTGCAATGCGGCGATCTAGTCCTCCTGATTCGACTACTTCGGATGGTCTCGACAATACAGTGCGCAACCTCAGCTTCAGTGATGACGAGACCGAGACCGAGTCGATGCTTGTCGAAGAGCAGACTTTCAAGACAACCACACTCAAGCGGCTGGTCAACGAAAGCGCTGATGAAAGCCTTAACGTCAGTATCTCTAGCGACAGGCTTCCGTCGATGGCAAGAACTCCGTATATGCAGACGAAAGGAGTGCAGTCAACGGCGAAGGCGCCCGAGACTTCGATGGTCTCGGAGAATACCACGGATTGGACGCCGTCATTAAGCTCCCCGCCTCGAACAAACATGATGCGAACCCATACGAGCACCCGCCCTCCAACTCCTCCCTCTGCTATCAGCAGCATCCAGCCAGCTAGTCCAAATGTCAGCCGAGACCTAATGAAGATGGGTGCGTTTGAGTACACCCCCCACAGCAGAAGACACCACGAGCTCCGGATACTGTGCAGTCACACTATGCTTCAACCTCGAGCCCTGTCACCCCAGCGATGCCTCGATTTGCGACCATTGCAGCCCCAGACTCAGTTGTCAAAGTCCCTGCTGAAGCGGTGGTGGACGAAGAGGAGAACAAGGCGGAGTCGCCTCTAGCGAGTCCAAGTCAGCGTAAGCGTAAGCGTCCAGGTAGTCCAGCTCGCCCTAGTACACCTCCATCGGTGGCAAAGACCCCTGTCCGTCGAAGCTCTCCTGCAATATCCTTATCCACCCCAGGATCGTACTCCAGCCTTCGTCGGAAATACAGCGTTCCTGAGTACACGACTCCGTTACGTGCCAGGCACTCAGATATCAACCCCAAAACGGTTGAGAGTATCAAGAAAGCCACTCAAGAGCTGCTGAAGCATCAAGAGAGCCCAATGACGCCATCATTTGAGATGCCTTCCCCGCTTCTCCGAACCCAACTGAAGGCAATGACTCCTCATACTCCACTTTCGAATCGGCTTGTTGGTGCAAACCTTGATATTGGCAGTACATCCCAGGAGTCGAAACTCCAAGATTACGATGAATCATTTGAAGCTGGTGAGCCTACTCCTGCATTTCAACTGTCCCTCTTTCCTTCGGCATTCCAGGTACACATATCTTCCTTCCGATGTGATCATGGTGACATGGCTAACCTCGATTATCTATTAGCGTGGAATTGGCGCGGTACAGATCTCTACCCTCTACAGTAAATTCCAAGGTGCAGCCAACAACGAGAAACCAGCGTTGGTGGGTGCTCTTTCGTGCATTTTATAGCAGTCGAGCTTGATATTGATGGGTTGTTTGTTGCCACAGAGTGTCGATCAGCTCTCAGACGCCCTGCCTGACTACGGCAAAGAGCGCATCGAGATTCTTCTGGATACTTTGGTCTCGCGTCGTCTCTTGCGACCTTTCGTTGTGGAAGGGATTATGTTCTGGCAAATCCCAGCTTGAGAGCTTGTTCCGCTAGGCGAAAGAGTCAGCTTTCTTCTTGTGGGATGCCAGTTGGGTTTCGGACAGTCGTTTCAACCGAAATGCTCTAATGTTCTCGTCTGCTGAAGTGGAGGAGCATTGTAAAGGATGCCACTGAAATAAACAGAATGGTATTGGTGTATTTTGAGTGTGGCTTAGGCCATGATATCTTGTTTGTTTGTGTTTCTTGTGCCAGTCCATCGCAGGAGCAAGCTCCACATCGACATGGAGGCTCGCGGAGACGGACAGGATTCACTAATAAATATGACTAATACACGCAGAGATACATACACGACGGATGCCAGAGTCGGTAATCCACCTTCACTGATCGTCGTCATGAGACGTCGAATGGCAGGCAAAGTCGAGCAGGTCGTCTTCTTCGACAGAGAGCAGGCTTTCTTGCAGATTGTCGGACATTAGATCAAGCGACGGCGACTGCACCGCGTCAGGCACAGGTGAGCTCATGCAACTGTCATCAAGCGAGAAGTCGTCCGGGGAGGACTCGTCACTACTGCTAGCGTCCAAATCCTCTTCGTCAGAAGATGCGGATTCGCTCAGGGGGGACGCGAGCAGAGAGGAGGCATGCGACGCCTCCTCGACAGTTTTAGACATGAGCAAAATGCTGTCGATCAAGGCCTGGTTCTCAGTGCTCGCCTCGCCTTCGCCATCGTCATGCTCGAGTACATGCAAAGACGTTGACGAGGCGGTGCGAGCACTGATACCAGCCTCGTCGTTCAGGAAGAGCAGCGAGTCATAGATCATAGCAGCACTCGCCACAAACTCATCGTGCTCCTCCTCTTTCTTCAGCATCAATCGCTCAATCTCACGCTGAATCTTCTCCTTCTCATCCACCTCAAGGAGGTCGGTGCATAGTTTCTTGGCGTAGCCTGGCAGCAAGTGATCGACGAAGTTCGGGTCGACAGGGTCGTAGAAGTACCCATCGCCTGCCTTGCGCTTTCGGCTCTCCAGCTTCTCCGCTAGGAATGGCTGGCGCCATTGCCACGGACACTTCATGATGGCCTGGTGGCTCGACAGCGTGCACGGCGTGTTAGGCGAGTCCATGATGGAGGTGCAGGTGTGGTAGTGTAGTTGATGCGTCGGGTCGATGGGTTGATAGTAGTGGCGCCGTGCTCGACTAGTCAGTGGGAGCTGTGGTGACTCTAGCAGCTCAGGAGATGGTCAATGAGATGCACCTAGGGAGTAGGGAGGGGGGCTTGAGGTCTCGGCGCGAGCGCAAGGGAGAGGAAGCGAAAATGGATTGGATTGGGTCTAGGTGACTTGGGACCTGGCTCGGGGCGGGGCGGCGGGGTGGGGGCGGGGTGGGCAGCCCACTGGGCTGGGGAGTCTCCAAGGGGTGGGGCGACGCCGAACCAAGTGCGCTTCGCGTCGAAGTTCCTTTGCCGTCAACCTGGCTTTTCTGCCCTCCCACCAACTCCAAGACAACTCGGTTCCCCTTTCCCCGCCACCACCACCAGCTTCGGCCCCCCAACGTCGCTGACCTGGCCAAGGGATAGGTTTGCTTCTGCTGTGTTCTGGTTATTTTTCGTGGTGTTTCATTTGGGCCGATACATTCTATATTTGGCATAGATTCTGCTAAGGTGATAAAATACCGTTGGATCCGATGAAAAAAACCAATGTGTCCTGATCCCACTCTTTGCCCGAGTTCAGTTCAACCTGAAATCACCCACACTCTTGTCGGCTGCTCTGAACCACCAACAACAGTCGGCCAGCAAGTCAGAGTGAATGCGCAGATCGCGCGAGCCAATGGCAATCGCGCCGCTGCGGCCGAGAGCAGGGACAGCTCTTCATGGTGACGCCTCAGTTCAATCGATTGGCCTGGCCGAGTCAGGGCGCAGGTGACAGGGATCCACGGCCAGTGCTGTCTGTCGATCCTTCTCGAATGTTTCGGCTTGCAATCGCTCTTGAACGTGTCGAGACCGCAAGAATCGTTGACTCCGTTCAAAGCGACAACTGGCCAATATGCGACGTTCAGTCTGGAGCCAACGTGAGATGACCTAAGGAGCCAGTGCGAGAACGGAAGGCCATCGAGTCTCCCAGACTCTCAGAGTTTGAGAGGGAGATCGAGTTCGAGCATGCAGGTAGGGGCGCATCGGGAAAACGTATTATTACACGGTGGTGTTATTAGGTGGGCAATTAGAAGCCAGCTTAGCCATGTGCTCAATCTCCGAGGAGCGCACGCGAGACACCCCCTGCGCTGCCCAGTTCTGCCATGCAATCGGCCTCGCCGCCCTGGCTCCTCCTCGTTACCAACCTCGTGGTCGAGCCTCGGTGGACCAGCTGCCTGGGCCGATTGCAACCAGTGATTCGGCCCAGGATGGGCCACAACATGTGACACGCTCAGCAGTGTCTTTTCCCGTCCAACAAACCAAAACATCCAATCATAACCGCCCTGAGGACATCTTTCTGCAAGAAATATTCGCAGAATATATCGGTCAGTAAAATAAAAACCAACGTCAGGTACCTACATCAAAAAGAACCAGTCACATGGTTGTCTGATTGGCCAAATCCCAGGTCAGCTTGCTCCCAGTCAAAAACGTTCTTTTTTTCTGTTGTCTCTTCAACCACTGGCTACACTCACCGGCGCCCATTACGAGAAGGCACTCCGGTTACATCGTGTCCGTTTCATGCGTGCCTTCTCGCAAGATGGAGGAAATGGGTACGCCAGTGTCTCCACATCGTCCACGCCTTCCGAAGAAGCTCCACGCACATGGACTGGGAGGCGAATCTTGCGGCGATTATCAAGCACACGGATGCCAACCTGAAGCAGCAGTTCCGTCAGTTCGACAGCCTCTCAGCTGACCTCAACAGCTTCGCGAAGCCTAGTGCGTTTGGCGCACACTCAGTCAATGGTGGGGGCTCAGCGCATGCACCAGTAAGCGACGGCTTTGCAACTAATTTCCTGCTCGATTCCTTCGCGACAGTGCGGCAATCAACTGCCCCGACGTCCTTTGCCCAGCAGTTTCGCGAGCGGCAAGAGCGCAAGCGCCATGAGCATCAGTATGAGAACAATCGAGGCGAACGTAGTGATGAATGCACCGGAAGTGATGGCGATGACACTGCAGAGCTTGAGCCGCAGGCATATGCGCACGTGCGCCACGACCGTCGCAGTGGACGCTCTCAGCGTGGAAACAATGGTGTAGGACTGGGACCACAGATATATTCGTCGCCGACGTACGATATGGCACAGATGATGGAGCAAGTACGACTGAGTCTCAAACTGGAAGTGGACGCACGTGCTGCGATCGCCGAGCGACAGCTGAGCGCTCTTATGCAGCTCTGCAAGGCCACGTCCGAAGAACTTGACCGGCTGCGAGTGGAGGTATGCGCGACGGACCGACAGCTGCACACACTGGACCAAGTACAGTCAAAGATGCGCCAGGACCTCACAACTCAGAAAGACATCGGTTTCCACTTGCAGTCGATGTGCGGCAAGGACGAGTCGTGGCGAATGCAGGCCGAGAACCAGCTTCTCGAGCTCCGCCAGATGGTCGGTGCGATCCGGGAGCAGGGCAACGCGATTCAAATGCAAGTTCAAGAAAAGTTGTCCCGACAGGAACTCTTGGTGCAGTTTAACGCCGCTATTGAGCCGATCAAGGCGCAGTTCCAAGCTACACTTCAACATCAAGCGCACCAGTTGGCTGAGATCACACGGAACTCGAGCTCGTCGACGCTGTTAGTCGATGCTCTCTCACAAAAAGTAAACCGGATACACGCGGATGAGATTGTCGAGCTGCGAGGAGAGTTGCAGGCGCTTAAGGTACACGTCAGTCGCATGGCCTCGCTTGATGGGCGCAAGCAAGATGAGGAGAGTGAACTCGCCAGTAGCGACAGTAACTCGGACGGCTTCTCTCGTCGGCAATCAGTATCGAGGAGGAAACGTCAACAACGTGGAAGACAAGCCTATGAGCGACATATGACGGAACAATTAACACAGCGGGATGAACTGCTAAAGAAAGAGATCGTGGAAGTAATGATTCCATCGGTAGCCTCGACGATTGCTAGAAACGAGATCGAAAAGAGTGTGGCCCCGCGTTTTGCTGAGGCTAATGCGGAGCTGAGTCGCGAGATAAGCAGTCTTGAAAGGAACGTCCAGGCACTAACTAAGACTGTGGATGAGCACCACACATCCTGTCGGCGACAATGCACACACTTGAGTGCTAATGCCGAGGACCAGTCCAAACGGATTGAGCAACAATTACGCCTCGAAATGGCGACTTACTCGCGAGAGTTGAAAGAACGATGGGATCAAAAAGCGAGAGAATTATCTGCATTGCAGTTATCTCAACTAGATTTGCGGTCATGTGCGATAGACGAAAGGCTGAAAGAGCTGTCAAAAGCCGTGGAAGCCGAGTTGAGAGAGAGGAAAGCGGCGGTAGAAGGCGTGGAAGATGAACTCCGAAAGACACGTCATTCGCTCGAAGAGCGACTCCATAGCATTACGTGTGACCAACGGACCTCGCTTTCAGCGGTCGGTAGCGACGTAACCGAGAAACTGCGTGAAGCAGAAAGAAAGTGGACTGAGCACTTCGAGACGCAAAGTAAACAGCACTCGACTTGGACTGAGTCGCTTGTACACAAGAGTCGGACAGAGTTGGAAATGCGAATAGAGAAATTTGACGTGAGAGCCAAGATGATTGAAGAAGCGGTGGCGAAAGTCGAGCGTGCTGTTACCCAAACACAAGAAGCTGTGACTGCTGCAACAAAAGTAAAACCAGTGGCTACGCCTTCTGACAATACAGATTGCGATGATCCCAAACCAACTCGGCGAAGCAGTATCACACCCGTTACGAACGACACACAGTCTCAACTTGCGTCAATAGACTCGATGCTTCAGAAAATGGCGCTTCAGATGCAGCTTCAGCTCCAGCAACAGCAAACACAAATGGCAATCGCTCAATCAGCAGCCCATGCAGCTGCGGCTGTCCCACCCGCACCGTCACATCCTCCGTATTGGTCAATATTACCAATATCGCCACCACCAACACCTGTCGCTGCCACCTCTTTTGCCGCCACTCCTATGAACGTTGGTAGCAGTGCTACCGTAGTTGGTATGCGGAGTCCTCCTCTTGCGTCGATAGACACTCCTAATCCCACTACTAAACAAGACAAAACGAACCAGGTGGCCGAGTTGGCAGAAGCATCGAGGGATACCAAGCATCCTGATCTCTCCAGTTCTACAAAGCTCGAGTCTTTGAAGATCAAGAGCGATGAGGAACCGACGGCTCCTGCACCGATGGCAACCGCCCAGGTAACCACACCCGATTCGCTCCTGGATGATATCATCTCGCGTGCGGTTTGCGAAGAGTTCAAGGTCATGGGTGTGTCATCCAGCACGTCTTCCTCGGCACCAGAGTCGGCGGCTTCAATTGACATGCCACCAAAGCAAGCTGAGACTTTAAAGAATGAGGATTTGACCCCACATCCGACTCCAATTACAGTTACTGCCGAAGTTCTAACCTCTACTACTCCATCGAAGCCCACAGAATGCGTTGCCTCAGCCACGATTCCAGCAGAAGCCGTGGATCTGGTTACTAAAGCGCACCAATCACTCGCATCGACCGCGAAGGGTGCACTGACTGAGGCGGAGATGGCAAGAACGCGAATCGAAGCGCGACGCAAGCAGGAAATGGAGGTACGCCAGCCATTGACATTCCCAGTCAGTAGTAGTCCTCAGTCGCTGCCACTTCCGGGCCCCCTCACTCGAGCAGCGTCAGCGTCATCGTTGGTGCCTTACGGCCCACCAGCAAACACTACGTCTGTTCGTTGGTGCCTGATAACAAGCCACCTTCACTCACCCGTAGCAACTCAGTCAACGCCTTGGCACCTCCTCCGCTGCCCACTCCTCCTGCTGCAGTCTCTCGACCTTCTCCCATGAAGACCCCTGAACCGGTGATTCTGGAGCCTCCTCCATCCGTCGTAGCAGTGTCGAAAGTCCCACCGCCACCAAGCACGCCTCCACCTTCAACGCCAGCAACTCCTCGGTCTGTGGTCGACACTAAGCCGCCAGCGCCGCCTTTCACTTCACAACCGAGTGTATCTGTGCCAGACATCCGGTCTCCGACGACAAAGCCTCCTCCGCCTCCACCATCATTGGGTCAGGCGACCTCATCAGCACAACCGTCGGCATCGGCATCATCCCTGCCGCCATCGGCACCACATGTATTGTGTGAACAATGTCGACTCCCGGTTCGTTCGGACCTACTTGCAGACCACATGACTCGACAATGCATCAAACGCACAGTCGCGTGCACGAAATGCCAGCAGAAATTCCCGTGGCACGAAGTGGATAGTCACCAGCGTGACTGTGACGCGACACTGCCGCCCCCAGCTTATTCATCCGCGACTATACCTCTTCCTTCAGGCTCCGAACCAACGGAGCCGCCAACTTCGACAGGTCCTCCGAAGAAGTGCCGACACTGCGGCGCGGATGTAACTGCAGCCGAGATATTTGAGCATGAACTGCGATGCGACCAGATGCTGAAGCAATGCCCACACTGCTTACGTCGTCAAAAGGTAGCTGAGCTACAGGATCACATTGAGAATTGTGACTGCCGCCTTGTGTCATGCCCCAACGACTGCGGTGGGAAATTCCTTCAACGGGGTATTGAGAAGCATATTTTGACTCGCTGCCCGAAGCGACCGAGTACTGCATCACCTGCACCTACCACGCCAACCAATCAGTCTGCCACAAAGGTAAGTACTGATGACAGATCAGCCGCAGCTCCTCCTGTGCCGCCACCATCAGCTTCATTGTCTGGCTCGACACCAGCGTCTACTACAGTAACGTCAACGACATCTTCCGCTGCACTACCCACGCAACCGCCCGCCACGAACGAGAAGGTAATGCTTCCTCGAAGTCCTTCTATGTCCTTATCTCAAATGCCTTGTGTACTCAGGCTGAATGCAAGTTCTGTGATGAAGAGTTCTCGTCACATGAAATCGATGCCCACGAAAGCAAGTGAGTCGCTCTTGCTGTTACGTCCCTAGGTTGTAGTTTGGCCAATGCCTTCTTGTAGCTGCGACTGGAAACCCAAGCGGTGCCAGCACTGCAACATGGTCATCATCTCTCGTGACCTCATGCGCCATGAGGCCTCTTGCAAAACCACATCGAAGAGCTGCCCACACTGCAACGAGGCGGTGTGTGATCTCTTAGAAGGTTGCGAGTTTTCTGATGTACTTATGATTTATTATTTATGCAGATGGCTCAGGCTACATTATCAGCCCACACAAGCCGCTGCTCCAAGCGCCCGATCAAATGCATCCGCTGTTGTCAGATGTTCCCTGCAGACTCAATTGTCGCTCATTCTAGTAACTGCAAGTTCATCCCTTCCTCGTCTTCATCAACATCTGGACCAGTGCCCTCGGCTGGAGCGACAGCACCACGAATCCCTCCGCCTCCACCATACCCTCCATCTACCACCACAGCAGCATCTCAACTTGGTAGTCGTCCTCCCACTCCTTCTGGCGTTGTTACAGGATCTCGACCTTCGACACCTAGTCAGTCATCTGGTATCGACAACTCAGCCAAGCCTGGTGGAATTTCTGCGCTAAGTGATGCTAACGTTGAGGACCGACTAGCACGTCGAAGTCTAGCACTCTCCCAGCTCACGAACCCATCCGCAGCAGCGGCATCTCCGTCCATGATCACAAGCAGTCTGCAAAAACCAGAAGTGGATGACGGTGAGGACGACGAAGACGAAGAAGACGACGAAGATGATGACGACGATGATGAAGACGATCATTTGACTCTGGCTCAAGTTGTAGCAGAGTGGAGCGTCGAGAATGTGTGTCTCTGGCTGCATGAAGATGTTGGCGTCCCAGATGTCGTGGTAAGGTGGAGCGGAGGATCACGGAGCTTACTGAGTGCTAATGAATCTAACGCGGATTTTCTGTAGCCTCGATTCCAGCAGCGTCGTTGTACTGGAGAGATGCTCCTCGAACTCACCGAAAGTGATCTCATTAATGACTATGGGGTCAAGAACCGTGTGCACCGCGAGCGCATCCTAAGTGCAATCGACGCCATCAAAACAAGTGACGACTTCTCGGACGATGACGAGGATGAAGAAGAGGAGGAAGAGGAGGAAGAGGAAGAACAGCCAATCCAGGCGCATTCATCCATGCGTAATCCGCAGCAACGAGCATCCATGTCTGCACTCGCACTAAGTGATGGTACGTGTTTCTTGCTCAGTCGAGGAACCCCTTCTTCATGCTGTGACCTCATACGTCGTTTCAGTCTCAAGTACGCGTGATCCAGTCCGTCGGAACTCATTGCCGTCCCCTCAGCATTCTCCTGTGAGGCTAGCTGGAACACCTGTCTCGAGTGCTACGTTACCCAGCTCCAGTGCCATGGTACGCTCAACTTGAGCAAGCCGTTGACTGATCAACTCACTCTTTGTGACCGTAGCTTCGCCGCATCAACAACGCTCTTAACGTCGAGTTCCCACCTCCGGCTTCTTCTTCTTCTCGGTTCGTTGCTATCACCATCTACTGTCAAGGTCCATGCACTAACGTAATGTATTCGTCAGGCCTTCGCGATGAAGAGTGAGTTAAGATTCCTCAATACATGTGTCATCTAGCTGGTTAGTGGATATCAGCGAGGGGTACGATCGATGGTCTTCCATGTGCACACTGGAACGGTAGCTGGCAGTGGCTGAGCTGCTCTATGAGATCACGGCACTGCGAAATGCTCAAGTAATCGCCGAACATGATCGCACTGCGGCACGCGCGAGAGTGCAAGAAGCGAGTGATCACCGGTGGGCGGAGCACTCGACAGGCCGTGAGCCCTTCGCTTTTGGAAAGGAGCTGCAGATACTCCCGGAAACTGTCAGCATCAGCAACGCGGCGATCGATTTGTGGCGTGTGAGTGAGCTGCAGTATGTCATCTCGTGACGATGGTGCGAAATCAAATCCCCACGCTCGTATAGCGTCCTCGAAGAAAGCGAGAGTCTCACGCTCGCTGCTATTGAGGGAAACCATCAAAGGCGGGTCGTGACTCGCGATTTGAACATTCTTTTCATCACCGGAAGCCCCGAAAACTTGGCGATCGAGCTCCTCCAAACGGACTCGCTCATCGGCGGCGTGCTGGTCAATGCACAATAGCAATGTTCTCTCTGCGTCATTGTCGTCTTCGTTTGACCGGGACTCGGTCGCTTGAACTAGAATGAATTTGCGATCAACCTGCTTGATGACTTTCAGGTTCTGGAAGATCGACTTGTGCATCTTCATATCGCGTTGAGTGCGCAAGTCACTGGGCAAGTGTTTGACATCCACATCAGAGACTACGCTGGGAATAGGAGCCACCGCAGTCCGTTTGACTGCCAAATGAAACAGAGAGCGGCGCACTTGAGGAGGACCCGACGAAAGCGCTTTTTCCATGGAGAAGTATCGAGATACGACCTTCGAGCTCACTTGATATTGTCTCGGCTCGTGTACCAGCCTTTGTTTTGCCACCTTCTCCGAGCCGGACGCTGTGATGCTCCCAACTCGACGGCTTGACACCCAGAACGCCTTTCGAGTCGCTTCTTGAGATTGTTGACCCTCGCGAACCGCTTTCATTTGAGCTGCCACTGCCACTTCACGACCAAAGAACACTCCGTCGGCATTTTCGTCGCGTAGATTTCCTAGACGAGGGTGGCGTGTGTTTGCCGAGGCGAAGAGGATGGCGTCCACATCTTCCTCCGTGAGGGTTTCTTCCACATCGTCGTATGAACGGTGTGGCTGACCTCTCTCGTTCGTGTCTGCATCTTCTACTTCCGACAATTGGTACTCATTGGAGTATACGAGTTCCTCATCATCATACCAAATGTCGTGGACGCAGTCGTCGTGGGCATCCTGAGCTGTAGAACTCATCTCGAGCCGTTCATGTGGACCAGTAGAAGAAGCTGCTTGCGCAAAATGCGCATGACAAGCACACGATGCACATGATGCACAAAGCACTGGAGCTGTTGTATAGCCGATGAGATCTTCATCACCCCACATGGCATAAGCATCCCCTTCGGTTATGAAGGCGTCCTCCTGCGCCGAATCTTCTCCATTCTGTACATAGGTGTCTTCATGAGCTTCAGGCATGGACTCTGAGTAACTCAACTCGTGTGCAGTGATGGCTTCAATATGAGTGTTCTCGTAGAATGATGCTTCATCAACCCAGACGCGTCCCTGAGAGCGCATCATGTAGGGCGCCCCAATTCCAACGCCAGTGTTTTGGATGTCTCGCGAAGACTCACCTTGCAGAACCGCACCGTCAAAAGCAGCAGCATCGTGACGGGAAACTGAACTAGTCTCTCTTGATGGTTGGGCAGTGGAGCCGTGTCGCGATTCGTTGTTGTTGTGGTAGTGCATGCTTTCGTCTGGGCCTTCGGACCGTGCCTTCAGAAACTACACAACGCATCCTAAGGATGTGCCATTCAGCGTTCTAGGAGCGGCGACATACATTAACAAAACTTGTGAGCAGGCGTCGAAGGCGCTCTGGTTGTGTGAGATTCACAATACGGTTCTCGCCATCGCTATAAAACTCGTATTCGCTGGAGTTTGCCGATACTTTGAGTACATAAATTGGAATTCCTAGCGAATGAAAGGCGTCAACACGTGCTCAACCGCACGCTGCATCTCGCGTCTCACCGATTTGTAGCTCAAGAGCCTCGTTTTCTATAGTTTTGGAGCAGATACCGTGAAAATCCGAGATCCAGTAGTTGTCGAGGAAGCAAAACTGGTAATACGCTCGCGCCTGGCGCCAACCAGGCGAGTCAAGGCACTTGACATCGTCACCGCTATCTTGAATAACGGCGACGTAGCCTCGGACGGTGAATGGGGACTCTTGAGTTTCATACGTCACGTACTTTTCCCACCGCAAACGCCCGTGAGAGCGAATCGACTTGGTCATTCACTTAGAACGACACTTACCTCGAGCTGTCGACCAAGTAGCTCACCAAAGACGCTGACAAATCGCTCTTCACACGTCGTTGCCGCTCTCACTACGAGACGCGGAACCTTTGCCGACGCATTTACAAACGAGACGTCAATCGCGAGCGTCGGCCAGATCAACGAGATACTTTGGCAAAACGCCCGCAGTCGTCTTGCAACCCGAGCACGCGACGTTGCGTGGCTCTGAAGATCGCGTTGTCGAACCGGAAGGAGCGAAAACAGATTCTCCACGCGCAAGCGAGTGCCTCTGGCGCTGCGAGGTGCCTTGGAGCGGGCATTGAAAACCACTTTGCCTGCCTACATAAACGTTTGAGCGGGAGCAATGACCATCCGTGCCTGGAGGAAGGCCACGGACCCGAAGGAGCTTGCGAAAGCTCGTCCAGTGCGCCGCAATACGACTTTCGATCTCAACTTCTTGAGCGAGATATCCCAGTGAGAGCAAGAAACGGCCGCGGCGACCGTAGCGTTTTGAGTGCTGAATGTCTGTACTACAAGATGCTACGTATGGGGAGTCGCAAAGGAGCATGATTATCTTCCTCTGCGCATATCCCCCCAAGATGGTGCTGTAGAATCTTCTTACCTGCATGTTCGAAGAGCTGCTCGTAGATGACGTCAGGGTGGATCCCATCGCCTGCCATTGCAATGCATGTGCGATCAACTGAATCTAGTTTTACACTTTAGCAATTCCACGTCGCCGCACCGTTGTCGACGATGGTGAACGACGCCGAGACGAGATCAATCGTCAACGACAGTTGTCGTGCGTTGGCGTCAAGCGCATTGTACACCACTGCAGACCGAAGGCGCGTGAGACAGGCAGCATTTGGATTCCTCCACACTTCTCACCCCTCACCTTCCTCAACAGCGACGACGAGGTCTGGGATCACGTAAGACGCCTCGACCAGCGCACTGGTGGCTCTGTCCATTGCGTGGATGCGCGGTGCGTCCCTCATGGCTCGTGGGGCTCGCGGAAGAAGTCGCAAAGTGATGTAACGCAGCACAACGCCAGTCGCCTTTCTCACAGAGCCAAGAAAACGCAAAAACCACAAAGCAGTGGGATAAACGGACGCACTGTCTCGGGGTCACCACAATACTCTTACTCGCTATTGTCTGCGTACAGGCAGATACCTCCTACTTGACCTGAATGAAGCCGCGCACGTCGGCGACGAACTTGAACAGGTGGCTCTTGAATAGCAGGCGGTACTTGCGCGTCGTGGCCGTGCCCATGGCCAAGTCCTCGGGCTTGAGAAACGAGATGAGGCCCTGGAACGCACCCAGTAGACGCTGCTGCACGATCGGATCGCTCTGTTCGTTACGAAGCTCATCCGCAATAGCGTAGTATCGTGCGTGCTCGATGAGGATCAGTGGGTACAATGCCCCAGCACACGCGTCAAGAATCACAGGGTTGAAGTCTTCGAACAGACCCATGCACAGGATCACGCGGATGAAGTGGACAAACACCTCAGGGTTCGCTTCGACATGTCGCTGCAGCCCCAGTTCCCCCTTCTGTCGTGACTTCATGTGGTACCCAGCGAGTTCCCCAATCGCTTGGAAGCTGTATCGGGCGACCTCGACTTGGACGTGGCGAATGCCCACAAGGAGCGAGTGAAGCAGCATACCAAAGAGACGATCATCGAGGCCAGCGAGTTTCTGAGCGTACACGTCGATCATGTATGTCACGAGGGTGAAGTACTGCTTACTCAGACTTGGGTACTGAAGCAACGACTCAGTCATGAGAGGGATGACTTGGCTGAGACCGGCGAACACGACATCAGCCACGAAGCCCGTGGCCTTGTCAAGATCGTGCTGTTCGGCCGTGTGGTCCGAGAAGTCGATGAAATCTTTCGACACCAAGTGCGAGAGCAGTTGGAGGAGCGCGAGAAGATCGGTGTAGCTGTCTTCTTCTGCGTCGGCGAACGCCGACTTCTTGCCGAGGTTGCGATGGGCGTACGCACGGATGAGTTCGTGGCAGGCAGTGTACACTTGGAGTGCGTCTTTGGCACTGAGGTACGAGATCTGGGCTTCCACGAGAAGGCAAAAGAACCGCAAGAGCAGGTAAACGATCTGAGCATCGCCATGGAACAGGTCAAAGACCTTGACCATGACTGGTAGCACAGGCAGAGAGAACGATGAGATGAGTCCGTGGCTTCTCCTACAAACAACAGGTCAGCACAATGTTGCGGCGAAGAGGAAACCAGTACCCACGTACTGCTCAGCGGAACGAGCAATACCCGAGTAAAGCTCGATGATAAGCTTCAGCTCTTCCTGCACGCGTACGTCGTTGACTGACTGGGACGACTCGAACTGTGGGGTTGCGATCAACTGCTGCAGACGCGTTGAGACTGGAGTAGCTATCGCGTCGAAGTGGGCACGACGCAAAGCATCATCATCACTCGTCATCCCCGCACGACACAGGGCTTCAGCCAGTTGGCCACGCAGTGAGCTTGGGATACGACCAACTGCCGATAGCATCGGCTCACTGCCAGCGGCACGGGCGGTGAGGAACGTCCCAGCGACACCATTGGCATGGACAAGTGATTGCCAAAAGGGCGACTGAAGGACGCTGCTCATAGCCTTGGTCTTGGACAGCTCTAAGAGAAACTGCATAAGATTTTCCATGACCACTGGTTGAGTGGGCCAGTGGATGAGATACAGCGTGCACTGCTGCACGAGGAAGTTGATCAGTTCAGCAGCACGACCGCCATTGTGCATCCCGAAGACTTGGAGTAGCGCAGGCGAGACCACCGTTTCGCCCTCAACAGCCACATCGGGGGCCAAGTACGTCGCGCACAATCGAGTGATCGTGCTAAGCAGCTGCTCCGAGACAAACGGACTGAGCGCCGCACTGTTGGGGTTCTGAGCCACACGCGAGGCTTCGTACTCGAAGAACTGGCTCATGACCAGCAGCAGGAGATTGATCACGTCCGACGGACTGTCCCCAGCTGAAGCCGAGAAGAAAGTGCGGTGGATGCGTGGAGGGATGCACGGACGCTCGCTCTTGAAGTCGTCAGCGAGGAACAGCCCTGAGAAATCGACGAGGAAGTGTACTTTTTCATAAAGCTGAGCGAGTTGTGGCGTGATCTCTTCGCGCCCTTGCATGCCTGAGAGACATTGCTGTGTCTCAGAGAGAAGCGACTGCAGCAGCTTGAGCAGAAGACTCGAGGCCGACGCAGCGTTCATACGGGCCAGGGCAGCGGCCAACTCCAACTGCTCATGAGAGCCCGCACCAGAGTTGTCTTCGACGTCTTCGTCCTCGTCTTGTTCTGCCAACGCGTTGACGGCACAGAGCTCGAGTTGAGTTTGTAGATAGAGATCAATGACGGGTGCCGAATAGCGGCTCAGAGCATCTGACAGCGACTGTGCCTCTGCTGAGAGCGGCTCAGACGCGGGTGCAAAGGCATCGAGGTACGAGTCGTTGATGAGCGACACCCACGCGTCGAGGAGGATGTCAATACCCTCGAGTTGCCACAGTTCATCCACCGTGTCGTTCGACTGGAGACGCAGATGCGCCTGCACCTTTTCAAGTGCCGACTGAAGCAGCTTGCACGAGAGCGATGACAGTTCTTCAAGGAACGACGTCAAAAGTTGCGGCGGCGCTTCTTTGACAAACGCTTGGAGCCCGAGGTTATTGACCAGACGAAAGAGTAGCTGGCACATGTCGATCATCTCGCGCGTCGCAATATCCTGCGCTGCGTAGTCGTTCTTGGCGACCATTTCGAGGAACGGGTGGTGAATAATGGCGCTCGTGCCTCGGAAGATCTCACTCAGGAACTGTACTTGCTCGGTCTTGTTGCGGAACACGGGACCTCTCAAGGACGCCAGTTGGATCAGGAACTGACGCGCCAAGTGCAGCAAGTTCTCATTCTTGGTCTTCAAGTTGCGGAAGAACGCGTACGTGTTGAAGGCCGAGTGGATAAGCTCTGGTCGCACCAGCACTTCCCGCCACGAGTCGTCCGGCGAAATCGTCGGTCGACTCTCTTCCGATCCGGCGTCCGAGCTGCTTAAGCTCCACGCTAAGTTGCCCATCGCGTCGGAAAAGTCCCAGTTGAGCACTTCGACTACCAACAGAAACGCAGTCTCCAGCAGCTCAAGTTGTTCCTTGGGCACATGCAGCAAGTTCCCGTCCTGTGTGCTGCACATCGTCGTTGTCTGGATGAGGTCTTGCTGCAGCTGGATCGCATAGCCCATGAGGTGCTTCAGACCGCCTTTACGCAGCGTCTTGCGTGCTTCTGTGTGGAACTCGACGGGTTGCTGCATGGCACTGGACCGCGACGCCGACGAGAACTCGGTCACGAACGCGAGGATCCATTTGGCGGCAATCAAACGGCGCACAATGCCGGCCATGCGCGGCGCTTCGTCGCCACTGGTATCGGCCGTTTGCGCGGCCATCATCATGCCCATTTGTTGCACGATCGCGAGTCGTTCGTCGGCCGAGCGCTCAAGCCAGCCGCGTTTCATGAGCAGCACGATGGTTTGCAGCATTGAACCCGCGACAAACGGCGGCATCTCGCTGTAGTGTTGCCACAGGAACTGCATCATCAAGTCCATGGGCTGCGAGCGCTCCGCAGCCGTCAATAGCGGCCAGCGCTTGAGCGTCACCTCGCGGATGGTGGCAATGCAGTGGAACTGCACGACTGCGGGCGTGGTCACGGCGATGAGGCTGGTGGCGTCCTGCAGCGCGTTGGGGCTGCGCTTGAAGTGCTCCAGCACGGCCTCGGCCTCTGCCCGCTTGCGCTGCGCATCAGCGTCGGTTGGCGGCGCATGCAGCGCCAGACACGCGGCCTCGAGCGTCGCCAAGGCGCTCATCGTCCTGATTGACGGCGAAGAGTGCCAATGGCTGGACGCTTCCTGATGATGATTGGTAGAAAAGAGTGATTTAGGAAGTGGTTTTGCACCAATGAATGAATTTCTATATGTTCCCCCTTTCCTGGTTCTGCTAACGGCACTCGTGTTGTGTGGGGGGAAACCAAAGGGCCAACGGCAACCTCCAGGGTGACGCGACGAGAGCGCGAGCTGGACGAGCAGGGCGCGCGAAGGAGAAGCAGCAGCGTGTGGAGTAGAACCAGCGAGCGCTGCGCTCTCGATTGAGCCGCTGCAGAGCGTCGTCGGTACAGTAGAAGCAGAGGAAACACGGTCGTTGTGGTGGCCTCATGGCGCTGGCCCAAGCGATGCCCATGCCGACGTTTGTGGCGCGCTGCCTCGAGGAAATTGGGCTCGAAGGGCGATGCGGACTGCCTGTGCGCGATATGTTTGCGCTCGTGGATGACGTGGGCGATTTGGTCTACCGCCGCTACGCCTGGAAGGTGCTGCGTGCCATGGGTGACCAAGTCACGTTCCATTACATGCTGCGTAGCGAGGAAGCCACGGCGGCGATGAGTGCGACTAGCGTACAGCATACGAAGGCCAGTGCGAAGAGTTCGAATGGTGCGGAAGGGGCTGTACGAAGGGAGAAACGCCGGCGTAAATGGTCAACGACGCTTATGCACGTTGACGAAGGCAATGATCAGCATGCAGCATCACGGTCAACGACCGGAGAGGACGCGCAGGGAGGTAGTCACCGGCGACGACGGAGGCGGCGGCGGTTGGATTCAACTGGCAGCGACTGTGTCGTGCAGCAAGAACAAGAGGAAATGCAGGAGCAAGAAGAGGAAGAAGAGGAACGAGATAGAGGCCAAGACGACCGAGAAGGAGACGAATCACAGCACGGACAGGAAGGCACTGAGCAAGAAGCAGATATAAGTGTAACAGCAAGTAGTAGCAGTCGAAGTCGAAGTAGTGGTGATCCAAGTAGTCGAAGTCGTGGGGGAACAACGGATAGTAGCGTGGGCTCTAGTAGTAAGACATCGGACGAAGACAAGAAACGAAGGCGCTGGATTACACGAAGTCCACGCGGCTACGAACTAGGCGAGGAATTGGATGTCACTGGGCTGTCGTACGAAGATGCAATATCGGAGACCCCTGAAGGAGTTCTTGGTATCGTTGCCTGTGAGGAACTGCGGTTGAAATACCTCGGGGTCGTGGATCCCAGCGTGATGGATACAGCTTCACCGCAGTTTGATCTGCTAGAGATGATCGGCCGCGCGAGAGAAGAAGGTCTCAATGCCGCCCATGTTACAGAGTCTCGAATGTTCGGTGACGCCCGAAAACTGCACTACTTACTCGACATGCTCATTGCTTCGGGGTTTGCGGTAAAAAACATCATTTCGGCGGATCAAAAGCGCTTTAATATCCTTCACTTGACAAGATTTGCGGCACGTTTCCACCCATCAATGATCTCGCCGACAGCGACATTGGAGAGGGATGGCTTCCCGAAGGACAAGTTACCACACTTGATTGCACAGATATTAGTTTCACGAGGCGAGCGAACATGCGTCTTTGCTGATATTGGGCGTGAGTTCGGTTATAGCAAGCGCCATCAAGAGAAGCTACGCAAGTACTTCTTTCACCAAATGCATATCGACGCAGATTTTCCTCTTGAGCTTTTCATGGCTCGTTGCAACACTGGTTCCGATTCAAAAGGTCGAAAACTGTGGTGTGTACGTGTGAAATCGACAGGGAGAGTTGGCAAGACGAGTGATCGTGGAGGACGAGAGCATGAATCAGGGGAAGGCCCAGTTCTCGAACGCGGTATCATGGAGCAAGTATTTTCCTCGATTCAAGAGCGTGGAGATGAAGGTGCCACAATCCCGGAAATCAGAGATGTTCTTGGTGTTCCGACGTTCAAGTTACCGTATAAGCTTGCACAGGGGCTTATCAGCAACTATAATTTGGGAGTTGAACAAGTGGTGCTTGGTAAAAGTACTATGTATCGCATGTTTGCTCCTGGAGTTGTCAAGTCTGAACCCGAACTTCTCACACTAGAGGCAGAGATGGAGCGAGTGGTGTCAGAGGGTCATAATACCGAGGATAAGCGAGACCTCAACGGAGATGGTACTTGCAGTGGCAATGCCGAGGAAGTGAACCAAGAGACTCTATACCAACCATCGACATTGAAGGAAGCAACACGAGGACTCGTCGTCACATCTACGGTTGATCGGCGGAGACAATACATTCTTGACCGGGTTGGAAAAGAAAAGATTGTGTCCATTCATCAGCTACGCTCCGGGTTGGTTGAAGCTGAGCGTCTTCGAGGTAAGCCTGCGGCTGACGTAGGCCAGATTGACATCCGCTCAGTAAGGCGTATTGTCGATGAGCTTGAAACGGCGAAGGCTGTGGTTACAGTGGATATAACACTTCCACCCAAGCGTGTGCTTCAGAAGAGTCATAAAGTATTGAAGTGCGTCGCCCTACCTGACGCTCAACGGGATCGAGATGTTCTCCGACAGTTTATTGACAACTATCTTGAGGAACAGCAACGACGCTTCATGGAAAACATGGACCACGAGAACGATGCATTCATTGTTGTATCAAACAGAAGTGCAAGGCGGAAAAGCAGAAAGAACAACCCTCAGCCTATCCCATCCTCTATCGAGAATAGAGAAGTGGTGAAATATACGGCCGCTTCATACAAGATGGCACGTGTCAACCTTGTGAAGCTACACAAGCAAGGACGTCGGCTAGGGATGTTCTTTGGAGTCATTTATCGATGCAAGGCTCTTCACTTAATGTTGTGGGATCGGGTGCCTAGATTGCAACGCCAGCAGCAAGAGGTATCTGATACAGTTGGGGAAGATGACAACTCCTCACCAAGATCGAATAAGCTGGTATTTGGACTTAAAGAGATCCTGGACATGCTTTCAGTACGAGAGTATATTCAGATTGTTGGTGTCAGTGAACTCCTGACTGAAGCCGAAGAAAACAAGGTTCGAATGGCTATCGTTCGTGGTGATTCATGGGAGGCTTTGACGTTAGAAACATGCGAAAAAATTCGTGCGTGTGAAGCTGACCGCTTCTCGAAGCTTCTGCGAGTTCTAATCGAGTTGGGATTGCTCCACGTAGTCAACGAGTCGTCCTATGACTTGTTGAGTGCAATGCGTAGGTCAACAGAAGATTTTGATCAGGTTATCTCACATGTTGCCTTTGCCACACTCTCGGGTGGATTGTTTGAACTGCGCAAAGATGCCCATATTTCACTGAAGCGAGGGAGCAAGCCGGTGAAGCAGTTGCCAAACAAGAACTCATATGTGTATGCTGCTGGGTTTACGGGAAATAACCGAGGCGAGCAAGTTACAGGACGTATTCCTCTTGATTTTGCATTTGACGATACGGAATCTGTTTCCGAGTATTGGAAAACATTGCAATTCTTGAGCCTGGAAGGTGCTCGACTGGGTAACGGTGAGACTGAGTCCACAAGCGTCAGTGTCAATGTAGATGCTGAGCCATTGCGGCCGGTTCCTCTTCGTGATCACAACCTTTTTGTGATGAAAGTTTGGGTCCCTCGAGCAACTACGAATTACAGAGCGCAGGCTGAACGAGCAAAAGCTGTTGCTGACGTAGTTGACCAAGAAACAAAACTTATCCTGAAGCGCAAGCGTTTCCAATCGTCTCTTCATTCAGGTCGTGTATCTGGTCGCTCCGAAAAGGTTCAACGTAAGGCACTGAAGCAAATGTTCTCTTCGGCGTATGAACAAGTGGACACATCGGAAGGAACCCGTGAGGCGACTGCCTCACGTTGGCGTCAATTGGACGGTTGGGGAGGAGCACGATCTCGTATTCGCGCGGCTAAGTGGTCGCCCGATGATGACATGAAGTTGATGGACTTGTACATTGAGAAGCTTTCAACGTTGTGGTTCATCGATGTGCCTCTCGCTCTGCAAAAAGGGACCGAACGAGTAGCTTTTAGGTCGACAAAGCTTTCTCGCACGAAGATACTGTGGAAACTGGTGGCCGATGTACTGGGACGAAAACGCGAAGACTGCATCTTGAGAGTCCGGGAACTGCTTAGTGTCCCCGCAGTCCAAGCCCGAGTTGAGAAAACAAAGCAGGCTATTACTCGGGCTAAGAATCCAGGGGGTCAATTCCATGAAGAACTGGAGATTATTTCACAGCCTCGATTGACATCTTTACTGTGCCGCGCACTGCAAATCGTTTTCCATGAAGGATCTAGCTATTACTCAGTTCTCGCTGATATGCTTATCAGTGCGCATTGGAGAGAAGCCGAAGTCAAACTAGTCTGGCGCTATCTATGGCTGAGTCGCGTCATATCACGAACGACGAAGGCGAATCAGGGCGAGAAACAGCGACAACGTGGGTTCGGCATGCACGCGCATGTTTTCGAGACCAAGAGCTTACAAATTCCGCACTACTCGATTGAGTTTTTTTGTGATGCCGCAGAGTATGCTTCTTTCCTGCAACAAAATGTAAAAGAAGCAGAGTTTACCGACGACGACGGCAACGCCGACAGCGTTTTTGAGCGAGATATTGAGCAGAATGCACCAGGTGGACAAATCGCAGTTGATTTGACAGCCCTTCTGCTGAAAGAAGCTGCTTATGTGCCGGAGTATACACATACCGCCATGTCTGAAGGAACCGACGGAGAGTCCTGCTCGGTCTCGTTCTCGCCACCGAAGAAGATTAAGTCTTCCCCGACCTTACAAGAGTCGAAACGCTCTTTGGCGATAAAGGGTTTTGCGGGTCATTTATCAAAGAAGTTTGATGGTGCTCAGCCTGATGATTTCCTGAAAGATTTCTGGTCTGTGAAAGGTCGATACGGACTTTCTGGCGCCAGTGATGGCGACTTCATGTCATCTGATCACTTGGGCTGGACGAGGGCATTCTCCAGTTGTGACCACACGGATTCTACACACCCAGCAAAACTATCATCTGCCAATGTGGCGTCTACAATGAAATGGCTGCTTGAGTTGATCGAGTCGAAAGGCCCAGACGGGCTCACACTCACCCAAGTCAAGAGTAATTTTCAGGGAGATGAGATGGTCCTGAACAGAGCTGTTGAGCATGCCCTTGGAAAAAGATCGTGCATCGAAGTCAATGGAGCGGAAGCTAGCCGATTGGTATCGATCAAGCATGCTAGAATGTGGACCCTGAAGCCATATCGAGTTGCTACTGACTCTACCGAGGAAAACGTGCACTTCGTTTTCGAGAAGAATCGACCAATCGTGTCACACCCGTGGTTACATCTTGACGGCAGCACAAACTCGAAAGTTCTGCTTATGTTCAAGCGACGTCTGGTTAACATCGTAATGTGCTCACCCGGTATCCCCGACCGGCTGATTCACCAGAAGATGAACCGTGCCTTGACACTGCAAGAAACGCGTTGCCTGCTAGACGAGTTGGTGAAGGATGAGGTGCTTTACGGCCGTGTAACTCGACACGATCGGCGATCTCGAAGCCCTGTAAGCATCTTTGACGTGGGATCTCGGAAACCCGACCAGGTCGTCTTGTTCAGCATTACTCCTGGGCAGCTGAGGAACGTTGACAACGTGCGCGACGCGCTCTTCTACTTTCCGTCCGTTAATTGTGTAGAGCTTCTTGGGGCAGAGGCAAGCGACGTGGATCTCGGTCGAACTGAATAAATTGACCTCTTTCCCCGCCTATATATGTGGAAATAGCGCTCATCCCTGGTTGCTCTACAGAACTACATCAAGCCTCGACACATCTACCAAACACTGCATCGACGTAGAGAAGTTGGCAGCCTGTTATGAGGAGTACACGGATGTCGTGTTATTCGTCGACGACTGGCGTGCCAAGGTCGCGAGGGTTTGCTTCTTGTGTTGGATCAAGTTCTGAATGACGCTGAGCACATTCTGCTGCTTTGGATCAAGTGAAGGTATGGCCGGACTGGAATATGATTGGGGGACTGGTGACGATGCCGTTGAACTCAGGTACTGAGTTGAATGGAGTGTGGGTGCAGGAGGGGGTGAGGGTGGCCTTGGAGCCAATGCTGCTTGTCGGCACAAGTTCGTGAAAGACTGGGGTGAGCGTGTAGATGCATTTGTCTGCATTGCTGGAGTCTGCGGTCGTGACAGCGTGTTACCTCTCGACGGTGGTCTCGTCTCTGTCGGTCTTCGCTGAACCGCCATTTGTGAGGGCTTCGCCTTGCTACTAGAACCCGAGTCTCTGTGCTGACACTGTGGCTGGGTTGACAAAATTTGCTTAGGAGTTCTTGTGTTTGAGGCTGCCTGGGTGTCGACGAGCGTCTCACTGTGGGATGGCTTCTTTGTGATCCCGTTGGCAGCAGCGAGGCGGTCATATAGACTCATGTATGGAGCCCCTGGAGGAGCGACACTGGGAGTCGAAGATGCAAGATGATGGGATGCTGAATTCAATTGGGCTGGGGATTGGCCACCAAGTGGTATGGCCGCCTTCTCAGTCTTCGAATACGGCCCGCTGAAGTCTTGAGTGACTGTTGTGGCTTTTGGTGACAGGATGAAGATCGTCTTACCCTCGTACTTTGGCTGAACTGTCGGATCCCCCAACAGAATCGGCGCAGGTCTCGTCGCTGGTGTGCGCTGAGTCTGCTGGTTGCGGATCACGAACTGCTTCTTGTCGTCGTAGATACGAGCTAGCATGACGAAATCATGTGTGAGACGCAACACTGACCGTCCCAACACACCAGGAGAGATACTGACAGTACGACAGCGACTTGGTCGCTGCGGCCGACGGAGCTGTGTCGGTCTGCTTGCACTTCGTAGTGGCTCGGATCTTCTTGTCATCGAGAATCAAGACACTCGGGATCATATCCAGTACGACGATCCGGCAGTCGATTGCTGCCTTGTGGGCAATGGGGTTGCCACGGATCGTCAGATGGGTAAGGCTCCGGTTTAGCGACAGTGCTCGAAGTGCCTCAGGGCTGTTCACACAGCATAGTACACGCACGCAGTTAGTGCTTGAGCTATCGCAGCTGCTGAACAGAGTACGCACTATTCAATGAGATTATCAGACAGGTCAAGGCTGACGAGGTGGGCAAGCGCCTCAAGTCCCCGAGTATTGGCTAGGCGGTTGCCACTCAAGTTGACGCGCTGCAACAGCGGGCAGTATTCAAGAATGCTCACGTCGCACAGTCGATTGTAGCCGAGGTGCAACTCCTGCAACATCGTGAGGCGCTCGAGTCCATGCGCATGTGCGAGCAGATTGAAGGATACGTCGAGCGCCAGTAGGTCTCTCGGGATGGTCGACGGGATCTGCTCGAGCTCGTTGTTGGACATGTCGATAGCCACGGCCGTGTCAAACACGCGTAGGCTACGCTCAACCTGGCTCGTGCTGAGCCCTCGGCCCTTGGAGACGCAGGTCGATCGTCAGTCTCTACCATCGGACTGGGGTCGAGCACCTACCGACAAGTCGCAGAACTCGGCGCTTGCGCCTTCCTGTCCGATACTCTGGCGACGCAGCATGGCGACTCTGACAACGCGTCGACGGCCCACGCTCTGCGGTGCAGACGAGCGAGCGCAACGCCTCCAATGGGCGCGACGCGGGGCATTTTTGGCATTTGACGCATTTAGATGCGCATTTTCACAAGTCGCAGCTCGACGGGAGTAAGAGTGTAATATTGACAATATCGACATCTGATTCCAGACGTGGTGGAAGGTGGTTCGAAGGTTGCGCGAAGGTGCACAGGAACTTGATTTCTTCGGTTGATGGAAAAGTGATTTATGCGCCCCCAGGCCCAGCCGTACGGCCGCATGTCGTTCTTTTCGCGTCTCTCCGCATCTTCATCGTCCTCTAGACAGAGCTATGCGAGCCATGAGACGCAGCAGAGTGAACTCGAGCGTCTGTACGTGCCATCCCCGTCTTCTAGTGATCCGCACAGCCCAAGATACTGATGGGTGTTTCGCTTCGTCATATATGTGTAGTCGTGGCCGCCAGCTTGCCAGCCTCGTGCGCGCCGGTGGTCGCGCTAAGAACCATGCACAGACCATGTTCGAAGTGCCCGTGACGGACACACAGCGTGGTCCTCTGTCACTCCGTCATGTACGTGCCTTGATATAACACGGCGGCGTAGTGAACTGACGATGTATCTCTGTGCAGTACATTGCCATCAGATTTTCCTGTACGCGCCCCAAGTATGCAGGTCCGTGGCTCTACTCCTCGGTTGGATTCAACGTCACGTGGTCTGATTGGCCCGTACATGTATGCGCTTGTGTATTGTGACAGACGTCCCTCCCAGTGCAGCACCCTTGGCTCGATGCGAATGGCAATGTGCAGTCGCACTCAGATTTGAACCAGTGGACGGCGCATTCGGACATCGGACGCATCGTTTCGGAGATTGTAAACGAGCTGAGACGCCAAGCAGCGAGCCTACAGGCGCAGGTGAACAGTTCAACGCCAGCCGCGTACCCAGCACCACCCCAGTATCCGACACAGGGACCTTCAAACCCGTCTCCTGCACCACCGCCACCTCCTCCGAACCCCA
Organism: Pythium aphanidermatum DAOM BR444; assembly: GCA_000387445.2. Taxonomy (NCBI): domain Eukaryota; phylum Oomycota; class Peronosporomycetes; order Pythiales; family Pythiaceae; genus Pythium; species Pythium aphanidermatum. Next base: position 71,747 of record KE463889.1, on the reverse strand, counting down.
AGAACGACACCCCGCAACTGCAACGCTCCCAAATGCCTGTAATCCCAGCCATTTTCCCTGAGCTCGAAGAGCTGTCGTACGTCCCACTAATTCGCAGTAGCTCAGACCTAACGGAGACTTTGACGCACTTCTTTGGACAGAGTCTCACAGCTTGAGAACCTTGCGAACGATCGACACGCGCTGAAAGCATTTGTGAGAAAGATCGAGACAGTGCGCGAGTTCCTCAAGTTGCGTGACGAGGTCATGACGGGTAACATGAATATCGCGGAGAAAACCCTCGGGTACGAGGAGCGTATGCGCAGTCTTCAGAGCGAAGTCCAGGAGCTGCGCGAGTCATTGGGTGCATCCCAAACGGCACTTGCCGAGAAGCAGGCTCGTCAACAACGCATCGTTGCGGTACGTATGCTCGTGCTCGTAATAATCACTCGAGCTCACACGTTCCTGGTTGTTTGTATGCAGCGCCACCGCCCTGACGCCCTGCTTGAGCAGCTCTCTGCTGCAGCGCGTGAAATCGACTCCACATCGGACGACCTCGCGCACCAGTTCACTCACGGGGATGTCGACTATGCGACTTTCATCTCGGCGTACCTACCACAACGCACACTCTATCACACCCGCACGCTCAAACTCAACCGCGTCATGCAGCATTAAGCAATGCAGCTCTTTGATTTTTTAATACCGTACTGTAGCTCGTGTTTGGTGGCTACCCACGGAACTTCCACTCTTGGCGACACATAGGGCAGTGCTGACGCGAGGATTGGAGCGAGTCAAGCCACTTGACGAGGCAGTGCATGTGGAACGCATGGTTGCACGCGCCCCAGACTGCGACATCCATCCCAGCGTTAGCCATGCCTTCTCATCTACAAGTGTGCTTCTCCTCGTACCTGGAGGGCACCCATCGCCGGGCTGCGTGCACTCAGGACAGCACGCCTCAAAAGCGTAGCGGCAGATACCGCAGCACTCTTCGTCAACGCCCCAGGACCACGTCGCGACGCCGTGCCACCGCTTGATCGTCACCTTCATGTTACTCGGCTGCTGAGGGGAATGTGAAGGATTGGGTTACGAGGGGTGCACTACCTCAATCAAGGTTAGAACCTACAAAATGATACAATTTGATTGGCCACAATGATCCCCTATGTGGAGCCTATGATAGTTCACTGATTCTCGTACAAATGCCATTGAGCTAGTCGCGATCAATGACACCAGCACTGTTGGCGACGGCGAAGCGCAGACGCTCGTCGAGCACTTGCTTGGAGCTGTACGCAGGTAGGTGGAGGGTGTTGGTGCATGTTCGAGCAAATGGCAGTGCCTGGTCGACGTTGTCCGTATCGACGACGCGGCGTACGACTTCAAATGCTGGCTTCAGAGCTGCAAATCCACCTGCAGGGAGATTTGGGCAGCCAGTGGCGTACAAGAGGAATTCGCGACGCTCCGGTATCGTCATCTCTGCCAGAGTATCGACGAAGTATGTGACTGGCATCGAGTCCTTCGTGTACCCGTGTGCTAGCTTTAAAGTTGACAGCAGCGACTCGGCGTCCCAAGCAATGTCGGCATCGCCGCAGAGAAGGGACAGCAGTTCCGGTACGAAGAGTAGCTTCAGCTTTTCAAGCGGGAGTACTTCTCCAATCCCATCACGAAAACCTTGGACCTGAGCATATATTCCGTCATGAAGCCAAACGGATAGTACTTTGTCGACGTAAGCCTTCACGTTCTTCAACGTCACGTCCTTGTTCTCACCATTTGGTTCAAGTGGTGTCTGAGACAACGGATCGATGAACGTGAAACCAACAGCATCCAACCAGTCGGCCATGGGCATTTCGTCAATCAAGATCAACGCGGCATCCTCTCCTGAATCTAATCGATCAATCGCGCTCTTCATCTTCTTGATAATTTTACCGGGTGACAGGAAGATTTTGTCCACGTCCTCTGCATCAACTTGCTGGCCAAGAACGAGGTGGATGAAATGAGTCGAGAATGGAAGGGGGAACAATCTTTCGTCCATCAGAGCCTTTCCAGCCAACCGACCCATTGTTCGAAATCGGTCTATGAGCTTCACACTTGGTACTGTTGCAACATGAGGGAACGGAAACAAACCATTTGGATGCCGAATAGTTGCCTCTTCGCGATCATTCTCAATACCCGATACCCAACAACGCATATTTTCCTTGCTATTTTCATCGATTGATTGGAGAGCTTCTGCAATAGCCGAGTAAAATGCTGCGGTTACACCAGATCCGTATCCTTTCTCACCGATGAAGACAATATCAAGAACCGCCTTCCGTTTCCCGTGCATTTTCATGACAGCCTCAGCAGAGCTCAAAATGTTCTCTCTGTCAACCTTTACGCGCTCCTTAGGAATAGGGGATATGCTAATATCGTGATTGTAGATGCCATCTCCGATTCCACCACTATTCACCAGGCCATCATTAATTCCGTTTGAGCTCGCACCGCTGTCATCCATGTTCAACTGGTTGCGGAACCAATGCAGCGAGCGAGTGGAGCCGAATGCAGTTGCGCGAAACAGTTTCTCACGGAGCTCTCGAGGAAAGAAGAACTTACACTCCGACACGATAGCATCACACCAACTAGGGTATGTGCTACTGCAGACGGCAAGTACATCTTCAAGTTGTGATTCCAGCTTCTTCGTTAAACGAGCGTTACGCCAGATCTCGGTCGATGATGTCTGAGTTTCTGGAAGAGCATCATACAAGTGATGAAGAAGTCGGATTGCTTTAAACATCAACGAATTCTTGTTCAAACAATGAACTTCGTCCAGGGATCGATGAGACAGGGTTGTGCTCGATTCACGTTTTGACGAAGTAGGCCACTCCACGTTCATTGCACATTTCACAAAGTATTTGAATTTCCATGGAGGAGTCATCTGATGAGATTCCTGTTGCATCAAATCATGCAGGCATTTCAGCATGTTTTGGTCAGACGAAAACGACATCCAATTCGTATCCTTCTTTGCCAGTGCTGACGCCAATGAGTCCATGTTTTTTCCGCTCGGTTCGTCTTCAGAAGCAATAGATACAATACCAAGAGATGACTTACTGTAACCTCTCGAATAGAGAAATGATAACAGTTGGCGAGAGCTTGTAGAGTTCTTGCACATATCAGCAGTAGACGCGAGAAAGCCATCTCGGTCAAGCCGAGATCTCCGTGTCGAGGGAAGGGCAAACAATGAAAACTGGATGCAGACGTCCACCAATGTTCCTTCTGGATCGCCATGGGGCAACATTCCGAAGGCCTCGGCCATGAAATCTGAAAATTTGTCGATGTCCCACGAGGAGGTTTGCCGGTAGTCTTCATCTGATAGGTGCGGAGGAGACATACTTAGTTTCCTTTTCTTGCTCTTTTTCGACCGCTTGGACACAATATCCCAAGATCGTTTTGGCGCAAAATTGTCGAAAATAGCGGACATTGCGCTTGCGACCTTGGGCTTGAACATTGTGGTGTTGGTCTCTGTGTTAACTATCGTCAACGAAACGCCATCAGGCTTTTTCGATTGCTGTAGTCGATGAACCAATCCAAATCCTTCATCTTCATCATCAAGGCTATTGTCCAAGCTCTCCAACTTGTCAAACCCAAGATGAATGTAGACCCTCGGGGGCTTCGCGCATTTCCATTGAGTCTGCTCATTTCCAGTACATAACGTTCCCCAAACACGTACGAGCCGTGATGATGCATCTTCTGAAGTTTCCTTGGCGGTTGTCGCTCCAACCCCAGAGCTACTTGTACTGTTTCGACCATTTGCTGTCAGAACAGACGTTCCATGTAAACCACCTTCTCGTGAAGCAAGCAGGTGACGAAGTTGGTCAAGAGTAGATGTCGAGCTAGAGCGATTCGCAAATAGGTCGTTGCCGTTGGAAGCAGACTGAAGGAGGCGTTGGAGCGGTGGACCAGACATTGATCCACTTCGCTCGCTAGCCATCTGCAATGCCGACAGTAACCGGGACGAACTTGACCTGCCTCGTCCACTAGAAACATTCACCACGCGATTTTGTGCAACCTTAATCAAGCAAGATTGGCTTCCAAATGAAACAGAGATGAATACGTGACCTGCTGGTTCAGACGCATCGGGTCCTCCGGGGAAACTGTGTATCTTGCCGGCAAGGTACATGACCTTGTCCGTCGAGGCACCTGCTGGGGGAATCCATACGTGGTCCCCGACGCTTCCTGCCACCGGCGAGCTCTGTCGTGGAGGGAAGAGACGGCTAAGACTCATCGCCTCGATAACTCCAGAGGATGAAGGATGCGATGCATGTGCTCCAGTCGGTGGATATCGAATACGATGCTTCTTGATACCATTCCTCTCTCGGCTAGAGCTAACCTTCACATCGTAGACATCTTCCTCCTCATTCCCGGCGACTTCCTTCCTCTGAATACGGCTAACCTCACCCAGCAGCCCATCAACCTCAACGACACTCCCAACTTGTGGTGCCAAAGTTCGCTGTCGAATCATTTCCGCTGGCACCTTCTTCAGCACATTACCACTTGCAAGTAGACGAACATTGTAGAAGCCCCCTGGTTGTACGATTGGTTTCGAGTTCACTTCCTTTGAGTCCTCCTCCTCAACAACAACGCTTCCAGCATACCACGCCCCTCTCAGCTTTCCAGCATTGACATTTCCTGCATTCTTCACCTCGACCGATGTAAAGTCGCCTGTGACCGATTCTTCAGACAGAGACTTTCGTCGCTTTTTACTCTGTCGCTTGCGCTTCTTGCTCTCCGATGTTTCATCGCTAACCATATCCCCGAACTTCTTGAAATCAACATCGACCTCCTCAAATACTGCCACCGTGTCGATGAACTTGAACTGGGAATCGTGGATCACAGCCTCTACGACTTCATCTGAAGAATCATCCACAGGCTTCAGAAGATGCATGCAGCGGGATTCATCAAAGCCACACACCCAGAATTTCTTCCATTTGCCATCCACAGCTTTTTGTACACAGTGCCCAATGAGACTGATGTACAGTGATGTCAACTTGTTGTCCTTTACAGGCATGCAACGGAAAATAGTCTTCTCAAACGACTGGAAATGAGTCAAAGGTGATAGCTGAAGAACCTTCTGGAGTGTCGGGGACTCAGTGGCTCGGGTATCATCTGAATTCGTGCAAACGATGCGGAGTTGCTTCGTAAGAGGATACAGCTCCCGTCCCTTCCCAGCGGGTAGCGATGCCAATGGTAAGTTCTCTTCTTGGTTTACAACCGACTGTAGGCGGTTGACAAGACTGACGAAAGCCGACGGTGCCCGCGTGAAATGACTAACCAAGAGTTTCACCCTCGAATCTTTGACATTTGAATCGTCATCGCCTGACATAAACTTAAGAATGGCTTCAAGCAGGTTGGATTGCTTGAACTCATGAGAAGTAATTGCGTTCTCATCTTCGAAGAGCTCGACAAGGTCTGACAAGACTGTGTCACGCTCATGGATTGGTGTATCGTCATCTATTTCCTTCAACCTGCGAGTCATGTTCTTCAGTCGATGAAGGTGAAGCATCCCGCTCTCCACCATGTTTGCTCGCAAGAACTCGATAAGATGGGAGCCTCTGCCAAATATACTATCAGGTTGCTTCGTCGGCACGCCGTTGACTGGACTCACAGGCGGCTTAAACATACTGAAAGCTTGTGCGTGGACACTTTCAATTTGCTCGCATATTCCACGTCTTTCAACTTCGTAAAAGACTGACGATTCTTTCGTAGACTTCCGCACAACAGCTTGTAGGAGGCGGATAGCGAGAATATACGATGCAAGCATCTTCTTCTGGATTGCTTGAGTGTGTTGATTTGTTTTTTGTTTGTATGAATATCCTCTTCACCGCCTGAAGCCAATGGAGTAAAAGGAGGCTGACGGAGGTTAATAGAGGGGTCTTGAAGCAAATGGCCAACGACTTCCAGAAGTACTGAAGTGTCAGAATCAGATAGACGGCGGACAAGGCTGGATGGGGCCATTTCAAGCGAAGTCGCAAGAGTTGATAGCACAGCACGGTTTAAGTTCTGGAGCTCCGCTCCTCTCACAGTCCCAAGAAGGCATTGCAACATCTTCTCACAAAAGGAATGAACTTCGTCGCAAGTTACTGCATTACTTCCTTCCGAGTCAGGTTTTTCCGGGCTGAACACCGCAAGCGAGGTCTTCGCTTTTTTTACGTCGCCAGATATGCCTTCATCAATACTTCGGACACGCTTTCGATCCTTCTTCTCTGGTGTTTGAAATGATTTGTCTGTGTTGACGTTCACGTCACTGCATTCATCCCCTGAGCTCTCGTCTGGGTCACTATCGTCGTCATCTTCGTGGTCATCATAGTCCATCAAGAAATCATCTTCGTCATCATCGCCGAAGTCGTCGTCATCGTCTTTATGGTGGTTTCTATCAATTAGCCATCCACGCGGATGATCACCGTCGTCCTCTGACACCCCGCTATCATCTTCTGTCCGATGAACACGCTGGTGTAGCTCGAGGAGTTTTCGAACAGGGGACGAGACAGAACCACCAGCATTAGCCGCCTCATCATCGCGTTCAACTTCGTTCAGTCGATCTATCACACTCCGTCCGGCGTTATCGATATCATTTGGGCTCGCACCACACTCAAGAAGAAACGAAACGATCTCACAGCGCCCGGCCAGAGCAGCGACGTGGAGAGCAGTTCCAGAAGAGGACATCTGGTGAATATCAACTCCACGTTTCACCAGGAAGCGTACCATCGCCAATGAAGCGCATTCCGCCGCCAACACGAAAGGCTTCTCTAGCTCCCTTCCATGTACATCCAACACTGACGGAAAATTGAGATCAGCTCCGTCTTTGAGTAGTGCGCTGACGGCTGGGATAGAGTCGGACCGGATGCAGTCGAGTAGCAGTTTTGCTAGTACATCTGGGTCCGGCGACGAGTCAAGTCGAATGCGATGCTGCATGTTTTGACCCGCCTTGCCATGACGACTTTTCTGTGGAGACCGCCTCGTCACAGCGACACTGCAAATCCGGCGAACGAGGATAGAGGCAAGCTTCAGTGACTGACTGATCACTGTAGCATCGACGTTCGGTTGCCGTGTCAAGGCGAATACAGCATCGAGGAGTGGGTTGTACAGCTTCTTTCTTGTCAAAACACCGAGCACACTCGAGTGTGTGTCAATGAGGAAGATAAGCAACGTCACTGCTGCTTGGCGTGACTCGTCAGGCTCGTCGGTCGTTTCACAACCCATCACATCAATTACCTCCAGTATCGTTTCCGACGTGACTAAGTCTAGAATAAGAGGTGTTTGGCTCGATAGCTTGTGGAGAAGAAGGAGCATGCACTTCAATGCGTAAACATGCAATGCTACTCGCTTGTGCTTCACCAACAATCTCAACAAATCGACAATACGCACAATTAGGGCCTTGTCCGTGGGCTCAACGCAAGATCGTTCAGCACAATCTCTGCTTCTACCCGCAGAGAGAGGAGCAGCCCATTTGATCTTTGTGCAGCATTTTTGGAAAAGTTCAACTGCACTCGTGACTACTGTGTCGTGGAATGTGCTTGAATCTTGCGTAGACAGCGTTTCCATAAAGGTAATGTAGTCCTCCAGTGATTTTGGGTTCATCAACTCACGCAGCATGGCACTTTCAGAACCACAAAGTCCTGAAATTCCGTTGACACACTCTTCGACAATCATTTGGTCCTCTTTCCCGCGCGACGAAGAAGCATTCTTGAGTGTCTGAGCTTCGCAGCTCCACGCTTTAAGAGCTTTCAGGTAGAAACGAACAACAGAGAGTGCTTCTTCTTTTGGGTAGAGATGGCGATCCATTTTCAAGAGGTAGTTGATAGACTGGACAGCAAAAAGACGGACTTCGGAAGAGAAAACCAGCTTGTCATCTGCAAATATCTCAGACAAAACTCCAAGCAGTGCAGTGTCTTTGCCCTTGTCAGATCTACCACCGAATCCATGCACAAAGAAAGCGGCCCCTCCAGATCCATGCATCTCACCCCAATCAGCATCAGCGGACGCGTCCATCATGGCTAATGTGTGCGTCACCGTCTGAAGGGTATCGACTAGTTTACTGCTTTTCGGATCTTCCATCAACTTCTTAAGGACTTCACTGGATACTCCGTAGGCGTTCTTCATACTTGAGTCGTTCCCACTTCCCTTGGTTTTCTTGTCCTTGTGCTTTTTTTCTCGGTTGGCACTCTTACGGGTGAGCTTCTGAAGTTTCGTCGCAAGGTCTGAACGTTTCAGCTTTCGACGTGGGAGCGGTCGTGGTGCATGACACTCAGGGCAATCATACTGCTCAGCACCAATCGTGGAGCCACATTCAATGCATGGGCACTCCAGCCGCCGGTCCACGTCCGACCCTTCACTGCTGCTGTCACTTCCGTTGTCATCACTGCTTCTGTCCTCACTATCGACTTCAGAATCATCTTGACCATCGTCATATTCGTCCAAGAAGAGACCTCCGTGAAGCGAATGACGTGCGATTGACAGCCCAGCTGGAAGCGTTGGGTTCGGATTGATCGTTCCACACACGACACACGATCGCTGCGTCGGCGCATTTTTCATCGTGCACGCCACGCAGCTCCACTCGGTCGGCTGTCGATCATCTACATGCTTTGTCGGGTTGCTCGTGCCGCACATCTCACAGAAGCGACGCGCTGCGTCGTTCAAGAACGTACACGCGGGGCAGCCCCACTGCGCCGGTGTCTGCGCCCCTGTACTCTCGTTTTCCTCCGCACCACCAACCTGTTGTTCTGTAACACCTCGTTCCTGGTCCGCGGCGTCTCCGACCTTCGGTTCATCTCCATCTCTATCACCGCTTCCGCCCGTGCGCCGTCGCTTCTTGGCACTCGCTCGTCGACGCTTCTGACTGCTGCGTCCTGTGGTCGCGTCCCGCGCCGACGTCGGCGGCGCGCGCCACGGGAACTCTTCCTCGCCGTCCATGCGCTGGTTTCCCTGACCTTCACTCTGCGCTTCTCGCCCCACAATGCGGCCGTTTGTTGGCGTTTGGTGCTTGGCGAGTTGGTGGTCGCCTCCCATTCCCGACATTTTGACAAGGCCTCTGATCGTCGAAAGCGTTATAAGACCATGTTAGGAACGGATACAAACCATCCGACCAGGCCTCCCAGTCATCCCATACGTTGGCAGCATCATCGCGTAGCCATCGAGGTGAAGATCGTCGTCGAGTATGTTCACCAAGCCGCAGAAGACAAGCGGCAACTCGCTGCTCAAGAACAAAGATGTGAAGAAGTTCCGTAAGGACCTGAGCAGCCGCTTCCGCGATGCGTTCACAGACGAGCAGCTGCAAGCGGCCGTGCCCAACAAGGCCACCATCAAGAAGCAGAGCTTCCAGGCGCCGTCGCGTATGGTGGTCTACGTGAACGAAGACTCACGCGAGCCGATCGCGTTTGATGCAACTGGCAAAGGAGATGGCCTGTGCTTCTCAGTGTACGCGCTATGGCGAGCTCCAGAGCTACTACCTCGTCTCATGGTCCATGCGCCTGTCAGCGAGTTTGTGCTGCGAGGTGCAGATGTAATGCTGCCTGGCGTCGTGTTCACCTCAATGGAAGAGGTGCTTGCGCTTCGAAAGGGTGAGATTCGTGCACTCTACGCTCGTGAAAACCCGCACGCGTTTGCCGTCGGTGAGATGCTGGTGGATGGAGATGATATTCAAAAGAACGGGAAGAAAGGTAAGGGCTTACGCATCCTTCACTACTACGGCGACGAACTATGGAAGATGGGGCCAATGAATGCACCAAACGAAGGATTTCCCACTCTCAATAACACTGGCGAGGCTGTAGTGATCAAGTCGATGAGCACCGGTGGAACTGTTCTGGAAGAGAGTGTCGACAAGGACGAGGATGATGAAAAGGAAGAAACATTGTCCGTTGACTTGTCTGATGTCACAATCACTGACGGAAATGACTTGGAAGAGAAGCCTTCTGTCGCTGAAGCGCAAAAAGCGGCTGATGAAGACGAAGACGACGTCACCATCACAAAAGACGAGATGGACGCGTTGTACTATCAGTCGATGCTCCAGGTTTTGAGATCGGGACGTCTGAAGGACAAACAATTGCCCATTCTCGCGAGCACTTTCCATTCAACGGTGTTGCTTCCTTGCCGACCGGCCGGATCTTCATTAAACATCAAGAACACGTCCCACAAGAAACTCTCAGCGTTTCTCAAGGCAATGGCCTCCAAGGGTCTGCTTGGTGTTAGCGAAAAGGATGGTGTCCAATCGATCACCGCCGTAGCTTCTCGCCACCCGTAAGTTTCGTTGACACACTTCTACTATTGGCCTTGACCCATTGTGACTTGTTCCCTAGGGATGTTATCTCTCACACTCTGTACAAGACTGCTGAGGATGAGAAACGAGAAGAAGAGGCGCGGGCCGGTGGTGGTCATGCTCGTCCTCCACCGGGCACATACGCTCCTGATGTTCAAGAGTTCTTGGGTCTTTCCCAACAGCTTAAGCGACTTCTGACGCAAGACCAGGAGCTTGCTATTCATTTTGAAGATGTGACCCGCAAAGACGGGAAACGCTATTGGGCGGCGGTGGAGGTTCGTGATTTGATCACAAAGTACATCGAAGTTGCTCGACTTGTTGACCCAATGGACAAAAAGTATGTCCGGTTGAACGGTCCGCTTACGGACGCGGTTTTCAGTGGGAGCAACAAGATGCCACCCGGTGGATATCCTGATCGTATGGCACGTCCTGATATGTACACTATCCTCATGGCCAAGTGCACGAAGTATCACCGAGTGTGTCTATACCCTGGTCATGAACCGAAGGTGCAGGCGGGTGCCGTACGTAAGATCGAGATCCTTGCTGAGCAGTCGAAGAAACACCGGAGCTCCACCATCACGACAGTTGCCTACTACGAGCCTTTTGGTATTGAAGGTGCAGCGTTTGCGAAAGAAGTTCAGAAGAAGTGGGGATGTAGCGCGACGCTACAGGTGTCTGAGGACAAGAATCGTGGAGAGGAGATCAAGGTCCAGGGACAGATGATCAATGAGGTTTTGGACTTCTTGAGCTCCAAGTACAAGATTACCACAGCCAAGTACTGCAACGTGACGTACGGCAAGAACGTCAAGCCCAAGAAGAAGTAGGCGTGAATTTACCCTCTCTGTTATTCCGATAAGTCTAGTTAAGTACTTCTGACCCTCCGTACTCTTCCATGAAGGATGCACTGCCAGAAGTCGTCTTCTTCGAACTCGAACTCGACGGATTCGATTTCTGCGTGGCTCGGTGACGGGCCGATGAGCTCTTCTTCTTCAACTTCTTCTTCGCGTTGCTGTTATCGGCAGCTTTCTTATCGCGTTTACGCAACTCCTTCTTAAGGTTGCGAGCTTCAATGGGATGGCGCAGAAGTCCATGGTACAAAACCAGAGTCAGAATGGTCGCTGGAGTCGTGTACCAAATGTAGTGCTCTCTCTGAACTGCAAGCATCACAAGAACAACTAATTCCATAGAGAGAGCAACCAGACCGTGAAGTGCGACCTCGGTCTTGCTCTGATCAAGGAAGTCGCGATACTTTTGCGCCTGGGCATAATTACCGCTTCCTCCACCACATAGGCGGCACGATCGGGTACAGAATGAACAGTACTCACGAGGTTGCTTGAAGCGCAGCACGCAGTCGCATGAGATGACACGGAACGTTGGGCCAACGACGACCAGTTCGTTCTTTTTGGTTCGAATTTTGTGAGTCGCCGTGCGGCTTTCGTACTCGACAAACACAGCCCCTGGACCGCCGTCTTCGAACACACAGCGTGGACAGTTCTCTGCTGTAATCTTCACGTCTGAATCGGTGCCAACACTATCTCCTTCCTGGGAGTCGAAGAAAGCTGTTGGTGGCAGAGGCGCCATCTCGGTCTCCGTGACAGTAATGAAGTATCGGTACAATGCCAATACTGCCATCGCCATCGATGTCTGAGCGAGGAGATCATTGCTGAGCGTTTGGGGAGGGAACCGAACGACATTGATGAAAAACGCAATCTTGCCAGTCCAAGGCACAATGGAGAGGACAAACACTGCGAAAAGTGTTCCACGGTAGCGCTGCTGGTCACTCGTCAAATTCTCGAGCTTCAATCCGAGTTCAACCACATGAAGCATAAATATGGCTGCGGATCCGAGGACTAACAGTGAAAGGTGCCGAGGAGCTGAGTCAAGGGGCAAGAGCTCGAACTCGCGGATGTGACCAAGCAGCTGAACGAAAACATACACGACTGCAATAAAAAACCAACGCTTCGCACGAGTGCGACGTGCAATAGCAATAGCAACACGCACAATTGGCTGCAATACTACCCTCAAACCGGATAAAACGATGGCAAACGTATACAGTAGTCCAACTGCATCAACGTACAGCACGATTAATTCAAAGGCGTGGGCAACAACACTTTCGATTGCGGCGCTCCGACGAGACAACTCGACCACCACACCAACCAACACCATTACAGCGGTGATGACACTTCCAATGACACCAGACCGCTTCGATTTTCCCGCCGCGGAGACTCGCGACTCGATGAAAGCGACAGTGCTCTTGATAAAGCTAGGGGCATGCAAAGTAGGATCAAGAAGTGTCGTGAATGAGGGGAAACTCTCGAGACTTAGCGTCGTTGGTGCAGGGGTGTTGGCTGAGGTTGGTTCTGACTGAAGGTCGAAGCGTCGCTGCCAATGGGCAAGCTGCAGATGGAAAATGTGCACAGCAATCAAATACATCATCCAAATGATTGCCATACCTCGTGCTCTGAAGACATTTAACAGCATGCGTGGCAATAGAGTTGCATACTTGACAAACTCTTCAACACTGTGGTAGCCATCGACGAGAGCTTGGCGATGGAGGGCAACGTGCGTCTCCACATCTGTATCAACTTCCAAATCCAGAAGGTGGAGACGCGCATGTTCGAAGCGCTTCTCTCCATCCTTGATGATATCGCGTGCAACAGGATCAACAACAGCATCCAGGCTCGAAGCTACCCTTTTGAGCAGTTGATGACACCACACCAAGCAAAGGTGGTCAATCGTCAAGCCGACACGGGGCATCTTTGACGCTAGAAGCGAAAGCGTGTTCGAGCTGGAAGCCACGCGGTCAGCCACCGAAGCAGACGCATGCACGGTCGTATCCTTGTGGCCACCCGAGATAGAGATGTAGACAGTTGAGGATGGAGTGACTTTTGAGGCCGCAACCGCCGAATCAATAGCGGAGTAAACGCTTTGTAAGTCAGAGTCAAACGGAAATGGTACCTTGTCATAGGGTGTGCCAAGCGAAATGACATGCTGGATCGACCGGCGCTTGTTGTTGGGCAAAGTCTCTGCCAATCGAGCGACAACACCACCCATCGAGTGTGCTACGATGACAACACTCTCCGGCGCCTTCTTTCGCGCGTTCTTGTCACTCTTCCCCTGATGGCGAAGCTGTCTCTGGTACTGCTTTAGAATAGCACGGATCGCACTGTTCACGTAGCGCGCCTGCTCTTCCACGAAGTTGCCGTTCAAACCCGTTAGTTCTTCTTGGAAGTCGACGGCGAACACGTCGAAGCGTTCAGCATCGATGTCCCACAGGTGTCGGCCGAGCGAACGCGCTTGCTTGTAGCTGCCCATGTGACCAGGAATGAAAAGCACCGGCACACCGGTGAGTTCCTTGCGTGCGGACTGCTGGTGCACGCTGTAAAGTGCATATTTCGGATGAACCGGGAGCTCCTTCAACCCAGAGATGGGCGTGTACACGGGCCACGAGTACGTCATTTCGCATCCTGACGGCAGTGCTCCAGTACGCACGTAGTCCACGACGTAGAGAGCCGTCATGAGCACGCTGCATAGCGCCATGAGCGGCAGCACGAGCGCCCGCATCGTCGGCATCAGATCTTTCGCCCGTCGGCCGATACACAATGTCCTGGGGGGACGCCACGCATCAACAGGGACTGTCCCTGTTGATGAGGGACAGCACTAGTGCCATTCACCTCGTAACTATGCCATAGACCTAACAGAAGGCGGTCTGGTAATCGAATACGATGAGTCCTCTATTCACCCTCATGGGGTGCAACTCCGACAAGTCCTTATTGTCTCCGAGATGGCCACTGGGCAGTGAGCGCATGCAAGTCATCAATAGTGTCTACACCTGGAAGCGTCGAGTCCACACGGACGATTTTGATCTTGTGACCGGCATAGAGAACACGGAGTTGCTCGAGGTCTTCGGCTTCTTCAAGCGGACAAGATGGCATGGACGGGAACTGCAGGAGAAAGTCTTTGCGGAATGCGTACATACCAACGTGACGAAGATATGGTACGTTGCTCGGAGAGAATTTACCAGACTTCGAATGTGGAATCATGGCTCGGGAGAAGTACAAGGCATTGCTGTAGTCAAAATGCCACCGACGGTTGGTTACCAACACATCAAAATGAACCCACGACAGCCATAGCTTACCTGTTGATATCGGTGACGCATTTTACTACGTTACGGTTGTAAGCGTCGTGTTCATCTTCAATAGGAGTTGCAAGCGTGCTCATAACGCTGGTCGGATCGGCTCGGAGTGCTTCGACACACTGATCAATGTGGCGCGGGTTGACACCAGGCTCATCGCCTTGGATGTTCACAATGATATCGTATTCGTCCAATTCACTTGGATCAATGCGTCTCAGCGCCTCCACGACACGGTCCGTTCCAGTAGCACATTCACCCGTCAGCATTGTATGACCTCCAATACCGCCAATGACATCCAGCACTCGGCCACTGTCGCTGGCTACAACAACCTTGCTGAGCAACTTGGACTCGGTAGCCGCACGGTACGTATGCTCAATCATAGGCTTGCCGAAGAACTCCGCTAGCGGCTTCCCTGGGAAGCGCGAGGAGCCCAAACGCGCGGGGATCACACCCAACGCCTTCTTCATGGCGCACCAACTGGGCAGCTCGCCGCAATGATGTCTAGTGTCACTCAGCCGAGGGATGGACACGAGTTGAACTGAGGTATACCGTAATCTCAGTACAGTACATTGACCACGTCACCTCGAGTGTAACCGTACCCCCATCTGGCTCGCATATTCCGGATGCAACGACCGCGATGCTGCTGGAAGCGGGGCTGAAGAAGGACGACGACAACAAGGCGCCGCCTCGCAGTCTCAGTAGCACGCTAAGCACGAACTATGTGCGATACGAGCGCTGGGTCAAGGCCATCAGTCTCAGCTTCCTCGGCGTCTGGACGCTTTTCGTGCTCGTCTTCTGGGTCGCAGCGCCGTCGTCATCAGCTGATGGCATCGGCCGACAGAGCGCTGTGGCGGAGCGTGACGTGACTGCAGACTCCTTTGAGAATGCGTTCCCGGAAGAGACGCGATTCTTCGTTGTCGGAGACTACGGTACGGGAGATCAGAACCAAATCAAGATCGCCGAAACACTCAAGTTCCACGCCGTGACGCTTGACCCCAAGCCATCCTTCGTGCTCTCCACTGGTGATCAGATCTACGAACACGGGTACGTTACTTGGACGATCTAGTAGCTTGCTAGCTAGCTAACCATGCAACGCGTTGACAGCATCAAGTCTGCAGATGACCCTGTGCTCGTAACCCGCTTCGAGAAGGTTGGACTGAGGGATAATGCACAGCGCGTTGTGTGTGACCTTATATCTTACAGTCTTAACTTACACAGATGTACGCGCATCCAGCTCTTCAGGTCCCCTGGTATATCACGTACGTGTATCCATTGTGCTGTATTCAGGGGTGCGTGTTCAATTGAGTTCATGTGTAGGATCGGGAATCACGACTGCGAAGGCTCGATTGACGCGATGCTGCAATACGCAAGCAAGAAGAACTCGCTGTGGTACTTCCCCAAGCGCTACTACCGGATTGACCGTCCTGTGGCCCCCAAAACGATCTTACGTATCATCGTTCTGGACGCGTGTGATCTCGTGTGCGGACACGAGCCGCGTAATGTTCGCTGCAAGGACGCGATGAATGCTCAGTCGTCTGAGAAGACTCGCCTTGAACAGTACAAGTGGATCGAGGAGCAGCTCAGCGCCGGAATGCCAGGAGGTGTGGAGCGCATGTGGACGATTGTTGTCGGACACTGGGCCGTCTACAGTTATGCCGGTAACGCGGATACGCCGGAGCTTATTCGATCACTCGATCCGTTGCTCAAGAAGTACAAGGTTCATGCCTACATGAACGGGCATGATCACTGCTTGCAGCACATCAAGCGTCATGATAGCGAGAATCGCTGGAC
>KE463889.1:21579-44373 GCA_000387445.2 Pythium aphanidermatum DAOM BR444 | reverse complement strand
CCTCCGATTGTCGAGCGTCGAGGCTCCTCAGCGACGGACGTGAGCTCGACTCGTACACCAATTGTTCATCGCGACGAAGACCACGAAAGTGAGTTCAGTCGCAGTGTCGGCCCTGGAACCAAGTCCGACGAAGAGCGGGTCGTGGAGTCTGCTAGTGTGGCGACCACGATCGGGACAACAATGAGCGAGCTCTTGCGCTTTGGCCCACGTCGCAAGCTATCACGTACTGGATCCACTACGGCGGATCACGAAGACACGAACGGCCGCATGTCAGCGGCACCTGTTTCTCAAGTGACGTCGTCCCAATGGGCCAACACGACGAACGCTGACTCGAATGTCTGTCCATGCAAGCGACTTGGTGCTGGCATGATGTACGTCATGAGAGGAGGTGGAAGCGCGAAGAGATTCAGACGGACGAGACGAGCAGCCAGTAATGGATGCGGCCATGGCAATGGCAGTGGTGGCCATGCACTGGATATGGCGATGAATTCGTCAAGTGCAGGTGGGATGGCACTGGTGCAGACAGTGTCAACTACGAACGACGGGCTTACAGCCAGACTACTGATGAACGAGTTTTTGAATACTGGCGACAGCAACACGAGTGCAGGGTATGATCTGTCGCCAGCTGCAACGCCACTGAGTGCCAGTGACGTCGAAATGGGATTTCACGTCGTCGCAAGTGAGGAAGAAGACGATGACGACGACCATGAGCACGTCGTGGGCGCTGGGCACTACACACACAGTCGACGGACACTCCAGCAACACGAAGGTACCAGCAGCAGCACATTCGATGGCTCGAGTAGCGTCGGGAGTCCAAGGATGCAAGCAGTGGATGTAGTGTGATCGGAGTGAGTGTTCTTGACAATGTAGTATGCGTGTCGTTTGTTTATCAAGTTCAAATCAGTCGGTATCAAAAAAAGTCCCACAATCACGGCGTAAATGTCTTATGTTACAGTGCCTGTCTTGACTACTATCTTGTGTACACATACTACGCGAGTCCGCCAACATCGTCATCTCTATGCTTGTGGAAGCTGGTGTTGATGGCGTCGAAATCGTCGAAGTCACTGGTCGTGCCCTGGCTCATCTGGCCATTTATTGTGTCTGCCCCCAGCAGCTTGGCTGTCAGCAGGTTGTCCTCTGTGACGCCCTTGTTCCGCATGCGTCGGAACCTCTTCCTGTTGGCCCCACCTCCGTTCTTGGGCTGTTCCAGTCGCTGACCAAGTTTCCGGCATGAGCAGATGCCGTCGTAGAGTGTTGGATCCGACTTGTTCGCAGAGGTTTGTGTGCGGACGGCGCTTATGGCGGCTGACGCTGTCGATGAGAGCTTCCGACGCGATTGAGATGAAGCCACAACTGTCACGCGTCGGGAGGAGTGACGACGCACTGATGATGCTCGGACTC
Source organism: Pythium aphanidermatum DAOM BR444 (assembly GCA_000387445.2). Lineage (NCBI taxonomy): Eukaryota > Oomycota > Peronosporomycetes > Pythiales > Pythiaceae > Pythium > Pythium aphanidermatum. The sequence goes on along the minus strand of KE463889.1, from coordinate 42,972 downwards.
CGACCGTACCGCTGCTCGGTAGCGGGACCAAATGGTCAATCTGCTCGTCTTCGTCCAAGTCCAACTCGTCATCGAGTCGGTTACGCTGGTCCACTTCCTCGTCGTCGTAGTAGTCTGTGGCCGCCATGATGGGCTGGCAGAGGTTGATATTGTCATCGTCAAAGTAGTAAAAGCCATCGCCAGGCTCGAACGGCCGCTCGTGCTTGGCGTGGTGGAGCATCCCTGCGTCCATGAGGGCGTTGCCGAGTCGGACGGCTTCCGTTTGATTGTTGACAAAGCACAACTCCTCCATGCGGTCAATCGCTTGTTGTGCTGGGAACGCCTTGCTATGCCCGTTTGTTCCTGCACTGCCATTCGGTGGATAGCGTCCACCCAACGCAGGCGTCAACAGCAGGTCACTTTCAAGCTCGTCGCTCAGATCGCTAGCGAAGACCGAGAGGACCTCCTCTTGGACGGTTTCCAGAATGTCCACAATATTCTGTGCTGATGGACGCAAGCGAGGGTCGGGATGCCACGCACTTTCGATTACCTGTCGCAACGTTGGATGCACTGTGTCGTCGATTGTCGGGCGCTTCCCATCTACAACGGACTCGAAGATGTGCAGGTGGTTGTTGCGGATTGTCGGGAATTTCTCCTTCCCTGGGTTCAAAACATCCCACATGGTGATGGCCAACGAATACACGTCGGCTGCTTCACCATACGTTGCCACGCCTGCACGGCCCTGGATGATCTCAGGCGCCATGTAGTCTACAGTGCCCTTGACTGTCAGCTTGACAGGTGTGTCGCTCACGACCGAGCTCTCGCGACCATTTTGCTGGCGCAGGGTGGCACCAGAGTCAAGACTCGCAGTCTTCTTGGTGAGGTTGCTGCGAGCAATGGAAGCCACGGAGTTACTGAGCGAGCTTTGATGAGGCTGCGGTGTTTCCATGCGCGACTTAGGAAGGCTCCGCGACTCACCAAAGTCTGTGAGCTTAACTGTGCTGTAGCAGTCCACCAAGAAGTTGCTTGGCTTGATATCACGATGAACAAAGGCCGGCGAGAAGCTATGGATGTACGCGACAGCACGAGCCGCGTCGAGCATGTAAGTTACGTTTATGATTTGCTGCTGGCGGTGTGGATGCTGGGCCTGGCGAGCGATCGCGCACGTGACGTCTTCCAGGCTACCTTGGCACAGCTCGGAGACCAGACAAATCGTCGGAGGGCACACACACATGCCGTAGAACTTGACGATGTTCGGGTGGTGTAATGCAGCACATAGAGCTGCCTCGTGTGAGAACTCCGCCACGATGTTCTCATCGAACTCGGACGGCGTGTACACTTTCACAGCGACCGCCATCTTGGAGTGCAGCACTCCGTTGAACACCACAGCGCTGGACCCCGTGCCGATCTTGTCCTTGAGCTCGAGGTACGCAAAATCGATGATGAACTTGCGATGCAGCTCGATGAGAACGTGGAGGCCCTGAGACGAGATGCGTTCATTGATATTGTGCTTCTGCCTGAAGAGTGACTGGAGCGCGACCGCCCGCTGACCCATACCGCGCCAGTGCTGTGTGTCAGCGACAAGCACACGCCAGATGAAGAGCGGGCATAGCGAGACCCAGAGCAGCGCGATGTAGACCATTAGAAAGCCCTCGTCCAGTTGGCTCTGGTACAACAACTGATTGTAGATCACCACTAAGAGGAAGTAGCCGAAGACAAAGATGATGTACTCCCTCAATGAGCGCATGCTGGCACGCCCCGGCGGCCGAATGCACACGTACGCGAAGAGTACAAGCAGAACGCTTCGAGAGATCGTGAGTACAATGTGACGCATCTTCTTGTACGACACCGAATCGGTCTGGTACGCTGTCAGAATGATCTCAATGGGCAAAGTATATGTGGACAACGCGAACGAGATGGCGACGGTCCGCACCAATGCTGGCACCGTCATGCTCTTCTGCATCATGTAGATGACCACGATGGTCACGACAAACATGCGGGCACAGTAAAAGCCCTCGGACGCAGTGCTCGGGACCGAGTCACGAAAAGTGTCGAGTGCCAGCGTCGCGGCGACGATGAGCGACGACACGAGCGTCGTGATGCCCAGGATCCAAATGAGCGGCTCAAAGGCCGGGAGAATGATCTTGCGCGCGGCCGTGACGTCGCCCTTGAGAGCGACGTTGCGATTGTAGCGCAAGTACGCAATGAGGGCAAAGCAGAGCGCACACATGATGGCGTAGCTCGTGAGGATGAAGAGCTGGAGCAGCCGCATCTTGGTCGTGAAGGCACGGGCCATGGCAGCCATGGCGGCAGCGTCTTCCGATGTCATGGAAGTTGCAATGGGCTCCACACTGCTGCTGGTCGCATTGCGAAGCACATCAGTGATATTGGTGGTCATGACGTGGCTTCTGGGCGCTGGAACGAGTCCAGATCCAATATTCGAAATCTCTGGATTTCCGGCGGGACTGGACTGCACTGGACTGGACGGGTGGAGCTGGTCGCTGTTAGCTGAACGGTGGCGTCGCTACGCGTGGAATCGGGAAGTGCGCACAGACAGTCGGTGGGCTGTTCGCTCGAGAAGAGTGCGACCATGCACGTGCGCGATTGGCTCGTTGTCATAGTCGTGGCGGCGGAGCTTGAACCATACGCCGATGGAAGAAAGCCACAATGCAAGCATGGGCATCCATGGACACTTCCCGAGTGATTCTATCGAACGACGGATATCTTGAAAACTCGACGCAAGGCCAAACCGCCGTGCGTGTAGACAACACCTACCGTCAGTCGTATTTTACAAACATGGACCTGGTTGGAACTGGACTCGACGGTTTTGAGGCGGCAAACGATGAAAAAGAATGCTTTCCACAGTGCTGGACACACGTGCGATCACTAATGAACAGATGCACGCAACCGCCTCAACTCAACTAAACTCCCCTGGACGTCGCAACGCTGACGAACCTGATCGGATCCATGTCCAAGCACAAATGGGCGGACGGTGGACCAAAGCTTTGGCATGTGGCCCGAGAAGAAGCTTCCACTGGCGGGCCTGAGGTTACACATTAACATTGACGCAGTCTTGGCACGGTCGGAAAAGGCATGAGCGAGCGCAGCCACGCTTTCATCTACGTAGCCAAACGTCACAATCCCATGCCGAAGGGTGGACAGCTTGTCTTCCAGGAAGTTCAGGAGAGTACCGGTATTCAAGAAGGAGAACGTTTTCCAGATTCTCTTCCAGTTTGGACTAAATTGCACCAAGTAACTTATATAGACATATCGATTTCCTTAAATTACCAAAGTGCATTCTTCTAGTTTCGGTCATTGAAAATGGAGGATGGAGAGGAGCTCAGTGCCGACATCAGCGCGCTCCTGCAGGACATCGGAGCGTCCTCTATCACTCTAAGCGATGCGCTCGCATCAGTGAGTATCTCTTTCTTCTGCACAAGGTCTTTACATTCCATTGAATGTCTGGTTGCTCCTCCAGGACGCACTCAACACCGATCTATTGGACCTCTTCGCGGATGGCGAGGACTCGACTACCGCACAGCCATCAGCATCCGAAGACACAGCAGTGTCAGCGCATGTGCTTCGCTGCCGCGTGAATAGGAAGCGTAAGAAGCAGGAGGTGGAAGAGCTCCGCACGACTGCCGCTGAATTGGAGAATAAGCTGGCAGCTCTTACGAGTTCCGATGGTGGCGAACGATCAGACGCGTCCAGACGGCAAGCACTACAAGAAATTCGAGAAGCCGTCGCACAGAATCAGCGACTTCGAGAGCTGGTGGAGAAGTATGACAAGATGACGAGCAGTGTTCGGGAGGCTGTGATCGCGGCGCCTCCGCTGCCGTCCCACAACATCAAGACAGTGCAGAACACGAGAAAACGACGCCGAGAGACTGATGAGCCAGTGCCTGTGACTATTTACGCTGGAGAGAGCACGTACGCACGTCTCTTTGACAACATCCAGACTGTGTATCGATCGTGGGAGTACGACGAACTCGCATGGCTCAAGACTGGAGCTCGAAAAATCTCGATCGAACTGGCGAGTGGCGGAGTGCGAAACGACCCAGTTGACATGTGCATCCAAGTGATGGAGTGCCAACGCCTTCCGTTCAGCCTCGCACATATTCGAGACGCAACATGGCAGCACCTTGCGAGGCCACGCACGCCAAATACGCGTTGTGAGCAGACGGTAGGGACTGCTGATTCCTGTTGGGAGATACACTTGATGTTTAACCTTTCAATCATCCTTTCAGACTCTTGCCAGTCATGGAGACGATCTCTTTGGTGAGTGCGGGACCGAGTGCAGTCCAGTCGGCATCTCGCCTGGACGACTGGCCATTCGTCGGTTCGTTGAGCCGCGTCGACTCACGTTTGTGTGGGAATGCGACGGTTGTTTTCATTGCGACGAGGACAGCAACCCGATTGGCAGCGTGACCGAGCGTGGGTGGTGCACTGTCGAGCCAAGCGACGGCAGTGACGATGGGAATGCAACAGTCGTGCGCATCAAGGTGCAGTACCTTCCAAAAACGAGTGAAGGATTATGCTCCTCTGTGAATCTGTCGACCGACATGGCGATGCGTCTGTATCGAAGTACGATCAAGCGTACGTTCGGTGCTGTGCAAGGCGACGCGTTCGGAATGAGTGAGCCATCGACAGGTGTAGTCAAGTCTCAGCAAACGTGCTGTGGGTAGGCACAAGTGTGTAACATTCACTATGATATACTACGTAGTATTACTCCCTAGATGCACGCTCTTCAGACGGCGTGGTGCGTGCTCGTCGTCTCCTGATCGTCGTGGAGACGAAAGGGATCAACATTCACCACAGTGTCGGCATTCGCGGTAGTGCTGTTGAAGTATGTGTTGGCACTCAGCGACCGGCTCGCGCCTGCTGTCACATCACCTTCACTGCCACTACGAGCAACCGCAGTCGGTTGACCAACTCCCCTGAGTGGCTTAGCGCCAGTGGCCACAGGCGACACGTGGTGACGACCAGCAGGGCTGACACGGGCCATCGGGGCAGACGCACGTCGGTCAAGACCTGGACGCAGATCGTAGTAGATCTTCTTGAACGTCGCCAGCTCGTCTGCTGCGTTCTGTTTCTGTGCATTGAGGAAATCGATACGCTTCATCTTGGCTTTGATGTTCTCTGGGGCCTCGTCGTCTGGTGCTTGGATATGGATATCGCCGTTCATCGTGACCACAAACTGTGGAAGACTCCACTCGGGAAACTTCTTCTGTTCCAAGTAGCGACGCAGGACGTCTGCTCGGTACTTGGCGGGGATGGCAGTAGTGATCACTCGAATGTACTCATGGACCTGCATGAGCACATTGGCAGAACACTGGCGACGGTTGAGCCACAGCTTGATGTAGACACCCCATCCAACGTTGGTGAGCGTGAACATGCCGATAGAGAAGCTGAGCATGCCATTCTCGTTCCAGGATCGGTTGGGGAACCAGGTGTTGACCATGTGAAAGAAGGCGTTCTCGAGTGTCACGAGGCACGACACGATGAAACAGAAGAAGACGTACTTATCAAGCGTCGTGAAGTATGACACCTGTGGAATGAGCTCGGCGACTTGGTTCTTGAACGTCACAGCCGTGAGCACGAGAGCCGTGACGACCTGCAGGCGCGATCCCGTGTCCATGAATGTCGACTCTTCCGGATTATCTTCCGAAGGAATTGGCGCCCACGTGATGAAACACAAGTAAGTAATGATAGCGGCGATGAGGGCGACATTCGTCAGGTAGTAGGCACTACGCCGCTGTAGCACCATCTCAAAAGAGATGGACTTCTTAGGCCCAGTCTCCTGGATGTCGCACACGAAGACTCGGTTGTGGTACGCGACGTCGAAAACGTTACCAAGCTGGTAGTTGTAGATTGTGAACGTGCCCGGATCGACAGGCGCAGGTGTAAGACGCACGGCACTGCTGGCCATCCCATTGACGCCGGTTGTGAACGTGAACAGGAGGTTCTGCTGATCAAAGGGGAAATTGTGGAGTGCCATCTCTTCTGTGAAAGTCGCGATCACACGGCGGGAGTACTGAAGATCATACACTTTCTCAACGGTAATGTGGTCGCCGTTGAGGGTCAAGTCCTTGAATTCGGCCTCGCCGGCCGGATTGACCTTGGACATGAGCTCGCTCTGGTCCTGCTTGTCGGTGATGTTGCTAAACTCAAACTTCTCTGGATCTACTTCGAGAATGTCCAAGAACTCGCGCAGCACCGAGTCTTCACGTACTGCTGTAATGGCTGGCCATTTGACGTGCCACGTGACATCGGCCGAGTACGTCTGGGCGACAGTATCAAGTGCCGTGACGGCGTTCACATCGATACGCGCCTCAAGTGGATCGAACTCAATAAAGAGCTTGGCAATAAACGGTCGCTCCGATGACGAGGCTGACGGCACGGCAGGTGGCTCGACATCACGGATGAACCAATGGGTTGAGTCGCTGCCCCACTCGCCACGCACCATCTTCCATTCAAAAAGCGTTGGGAGCTTGTCTGAAGGCGTGCCATCCGGATCGTTGGCTGTCTCTTGACGCGCTTCGACTTGCAGCGCCAGTGCATCCACATCTTTGGCGAGCTGGTCGACTTCTTCGCGACTGAGATCCGTCTTGCGCCACGAGGTGCACTTGATGTTCATGTTGTTGCTGCTCACCGACTCGATCTTCCAGAGACCGCCATAGGGCCACGTCAGGCATAGGTACTGCGTCTGAGGCAGTGCATTCGCAGGCAACGGCGTCTCAAGTACGAGTTCCATGTGGTACCACACGCGATCGGTGTCGATGTCGACAGCAGCGCGCTCAATCGTGACCTTGTGCGACGTCACCACGCTCTTCCAGTACAGCAGCTCATTGTTGTTGGACGGAGCGAGCGGTGGAGACAGCGGCACCACGGGCGACGAGAGGGGCTTCAAAGGTGGGGAGGGCGGCGCCATGGAAGCAGATTGAAGAATGAAGACGGCGCTTCATGGCCGAAAAAGATCGGCTCCATATTCACCACCATCCACTCCTGACATCCTGAACCCATGTGGTCGACGAGGAGCTCCAGGGTGAATGAGATACGCCGCCGATCTTTCTGTTTCAGCCAATCCACGAGCTGCATTTGATATCATGTCTGTATTTATAGCCAATCCGTGCAAAGTGATTTTGGCTGCATCTGCAATCGAATGCACATGTCGCAGTCCCGCGAACATGGGGCGTGCGAGACCTTCTTGAGCACCGACGTTTCCAAGACGAGCCACTCGCCCACGATGGATGAGGAGACGGATGACGCCGAGACCAATCACCGGAGAGAGACCAGGCTGGGGCCACTGCGCATACCGTCCATGAGGACTACAGTACAGTCTGTATGGAGCCTAATGCAGGTCACTTGGGTCGATTAGAGCACTATCAAGGCCAAAAGTCTACATGGCGGGATTAGTCACATGCCAATCCTGAAGCAACGAAAGGCACTCACTTCGGAGAACACGCGGAAACCGCCCTTGAGCACGCGCACCTGCGGCTTCGCACCGTCTTGGAGCTTGTCGTTGATGCGGTCGTAAACGCGTCCAGCCGAGTAAGGACCGCGTCCGTTGCTGTTGAGGCAGTGGAACACGAGCACTTCGTCTCCCTTGGACGCATGCTTGGCAATGAACTCGTCCACAAACTCGTCCTGTTCGAAGTTGACCTTGGGTACGTTGATCGCGCCCTTGATGAAGCCGCCGGACGTGCCAGGGTCGCGCACGTCGACCACAAGCACGCGCGAAGCCGCCGCCGACTGCAGCAGCTCGCCCAGCTCAGCCGCTTCCATGCGCTGGACGTCAGGGGCCACGAGCGTCGGCGCTGGCGCTGGAGTTGACGTCGTCGTGCTCATGTTGTTGCTGGTTCTGTTGTCCATCAAGTGCTTGACCGTTGCATCCAACGTGTTTGCGATCGCAGCACCACGATCGTAAAAGCCCTAACCCTAGTCAGGGTTATGTGGCATGGAGTATGTATAACTTGATGTTTGTATGCCAGCTGGTTTGTGGTGTGGTTACAAGGCAGAGGATGACGATTGTAACCTCTGGATCGTCATACTGCTCGCGAAAGGACGTGCGATGGCATCCACCGACATGCGGAAGCTCAGTTCTCGTCTCTCGCTCTCGACACACAAGCTCCTTTACGAAGCAAGTAACAACAAGCCTCATGAGCACGCCCGTTCTGCAGAAGCTCAGTCTGCTGGACCGCCTGCTCTCGCTCTGGATCGCGCTTGCAGCCGGCCTGGGCCTCGGTCTCGGCCAGCTCGACGCTGTTCAAGACTTTATCGATAGCACGACGCTCAGCGGTGGAACCAATGTGCTCGTGGCTGTCGGTCTCATCGTTATGATGTATCCGCCACTCGCCAAGGTGCGCTGGAACCTCGTGCACCGCGTGCTCGCGGATTGGCGGCTACTACTGCTCACGACCATCCAGAACTGGGTGCTCGGCCCCTTCGTCATGTACTTCCTCGCTGCTGCGTTCTTCAACGATGAGCCTGGCTACATGGCTGGTCTTAGTCTTGTGGGCTGCGCACGCTGCATCGCGATGGTCGTGGTCTGGAACGCGCTTGCTGGAGGAGACGATGAGTATTGCGCCGCTATCGTCGCCATCAACTCCGTCATCACGATCGCTCTCTACTCGCCATACGCGGCACTGTTTCTGAACGAGCTGCCGGACAAGATGTCTCTTGAAAGCTACGACATCAGCGTTTCAATTGGTGAAGTTGCCAAGAATGTCGCCATCTACATGGGCATCCCGTTTGTTCTCGGCATTGCAACCTGGTACTTTGTCGGCCGACTATGGAAGGGCGAGACGTGGTACTCGACCCGTTTCACGCCACGCATTGGTGTGCTGACACTTATCGCGCTTCTCTTTACTGTCGTGGTTTTGTTTGCCACCCAGAGCGAGCGCATCACAGACAACATTGGCAAGGTGCTCTACACCGCCGTGCCATTGCTTATCTACTTTCTCGTCATGTTCATCATCTCGTTCACGATGAGCTCGGCACTACACGCGACTTACTCCCAGAGCGTGACTCTGGCATTCACAGCTGCAAGCAACAACTTCGAGCTCGCATTGGCCGTAGCGATTGCCTCGTTCGGCCTCAAGTCAGATCCAGCGCTGATGAGTGTCGTGGGTGCACTCATCGAGATTCCTACTATGCTAGCCCTTGTGTACTTGGCTTTCTGGTTCCGGGACCATTGGAAATTCAAGGGCGCACACGCTAATCTCGGCGAGCAGGAAACTGGTGAAGCCGAATGCATTGGTGATGGCAACGACGACCAAGCAGCCGCTAAGAACAAGCACAAGAAGATACAGAATGAGAGCGACGCTGTGTACGTCGCTGTCAACGATGCATAAGTCAAAGAACAATGATTAAACGTTATGAACTTCCTGAACAAACACTGCGTGGTCACTGCGGTCCATCCAACGAGTCGTGGGCATATCCAGCGCCTCCACCTCTTCCATGATGCTTCCACCCTATAGGGTGAGCAAATTCAAGAGCACCGTCAAGTATGGCAAAGCCATTCTATTGATTACGCTAAGGTAACACAACTCCTTACTCATCCTTGGTGGTGGCGGCCGCCTTCTTGGCGTCCTTCTCGGCCTCCTTCTCTGCCTGAGTCAGAAGGCGACCCTTCTCTTCCTTTTCCTTGCGCTCACTGTAGCGATCAGTGAGTGAGTCCGAGTATTCACGCATGATCAACGTAAACTTGTAGAACTCTTCCATAACATCAACCACGCGGTTGCGGTAGTCGCTTGGCTTCATGCGGCCGTTCTCGAACTCCTTCCACGCCATTGGCACGCTGCTCTGGTTCGTGCAGCATGGCATACGCATCCAGCGAGCAAGCACGCGCAAAGTGTTGACAGCGTTGAAACTCTGCGAGCCGCCGTTGACTTGCAGCACAACAGCGGTCTTGCCCTGCGTTGGGCGCACTGAACCCGTGCTGAGCGGGATCCAGTCAATCTGGTTCTTCATCACTCCAGTGATCTGGCCATGCATCTCCGGCGAGACCCATACATGGCCCTCGCTCCAGAGCACGAGCTCACGCAGCTCCTTCACCTTTGGGTCCGTGTTCTCGACAGATGGGTCGCGCACAGGCAGGCCGCTTGGGTTGAACACTCGCACATCGGCACCCATGAGGTCGAGCAGGCGTGCGCATTCGTACGCCATGAAGCGCGAGAAGCTCGTCTCTCGGAGCGAACCATAGAGCACGAGGATGCGCGGCTTATGGGTCTTCAAAGCGCCTGGTACCGTGAAGTTGATCGCTCCTGTGATGTCGCCAGCAAGGTCGCGCACCCAGTCGGGCTCCTCAGCAGGCACAACGTGCGGACGCCACGAGGCAGTTGCAGGTTCGGACGAGGACGCCATGGCGCTGAGTGTGCGGCTTCGAGAGAGGGAGTGAAGGGCACGAGGGAGGATCAGGCGGCGGGCCAAGAGCATCCCGCGGGCAAGAAGTGGACTGGCGAGCAGTGCAGGCCAATGAGGGACGACATCCACATGGCCTTCACGATCAGAACTGGCCGATGGCAATCGAGGAGCTACGTTCGAATTCTGAGACGGTCTCAGTCTCAGAACGAATTAGTAACCAATCCAAGCGTAGCCGTTTCCAAGTAGTGACTTATTTCGAAAATAGACGTGTAGCCATGTGAGCTACTAATAGTACACTCGTCAGGCTCCGGCTGGACCTGTGATGTTGATAGCAACATGCTCGTAGGAGTCTAGAGCGCTGGCCCTCTCGTCGTCTGTGAGAAGGCTACGTGTCACTCCTGTGGTGGTCATCTCTTCCATGATGGGGCTGATGCGGAGGCGCCGCGTTTTCTTGCTTCGTTTCTTTTTTGAAGACCGACCCTTTTCGATACGTTGACCGAGTTTTCGACATGCACACAGGCCGTAATGCTCGAGTAATGGTCTTTCCTGGCCATGAGGAGGCCGATCGTTGGAATCGAGATCACTAGAACTTGCGGTCGTGTCCACTCGTGATCGATGGTCGTCTGCCCGCTCAGATTCTTTCTCCTCTTCCTCCTGTGAATGTGAGAACTTGATCCTGCTTGTCGATGATCCTGGGCGAAGAAGGGGTCGGCAAAGGCTGATGTTCTCTTCATCGAAATAGTACAGCTCCTTGTTGTCTTCAAATGCACGTGTGTGACGTGCATGGTGCATCAGCCCTGCGTCCATTAGGGCGTTGCCCATACGAACAGCTTCCGCAGGAAACGTCGCGTAGCCGCTCATCACAATATGTTCCACGGCGTCTGCCCCGGAAAAGCTACCCTTACCGGAATAGAGATGCACACAACTGTCCAGCGTAATGGGATTCACGTCGGTATGAAGTTCGGTGAGAAGCTGGGACGCGAATACAGCTTGAACTTCCTCTTGAATGCCTTCGAGTATGTGCACGATATTCTGAGCGGATGGTCGCAGTCTGGGATCTGATTGCCAGGCGCTCTGGATGACTCCTCGAACACTTGGATGAATGTGGTCTTCTAGGACAGGCCTCTTCCCTTCAATAACTGACTCGAAGATCAGCAGGTGGTTGTTACCCAACGCTGGAAACTTCTCCCTGCCTGGGTTCAAAACATCCCACATCGTGATCGCTAGCGAGTACACGTCCGCGGCTTCGCCGTAAGAGGCCATACCAGCACGTCCATTGATGACCTCTGGCGCCATGTAGTCGACGGTACCGCGGACGGTCATTACTTGATTTCCACCCACTCCGACTGCACTCCCACTCAGTGCGGTTGACGAGGACGAGAGCACGAGGTGGCTAGTATTGCCTGAGTACCGCCCATCGTGGCTCACGTACGCGCCGCTTGCGAGTGTCATGTATGGATGCAGTTCTCTTCTACTGCCGTTCGCACGTGGAAGGCTCCGCGACTCGCCGAAATCAGTAAGTTTCACGGTGCTGTTTTCGTCGACAAGAAAATTGCTTGGCTTGATGTCGCGATGAACGAAAGGTGGAGAAAAGCTGTGGAGATATGCTACAGCCCGGGCGGCATCCAGCATGTAAGCAATGTTAATCAAAAGCTGCTGTCGATGGGGGCCAACGTGCTCGCGCTTGTGATGCATCGCGACCATCACGTCTTCGAAACTTCCCCGGCAAAGCTCCGACACCAAGCAGATCGTCGGTGGGCAAACACACATCCCATGAAACTTCACAATGTTGGGGTGGTAAAGTGCACCACAAAGTGCAGCCTCGTGTGAGAAAGCCGCAACAGTCTCTTCGTTCAGCTCCCTTGGCGTATAAACCTTCACAGCAACGTGCATCTTTGAGTGCAAGAGTCCATGAAATACTGTCGCACTCGCGCCGACTCCAATCTGCTCTTTGATGTCCAGGTATGCAAAGTCAATAATGTACCTTCGATGCAATTCGATCAACAGGTGAAACCCTTGGGACGATATCCGCTCATCGAGAGCCGACCGACGCTGTCGAAATAGGCCCTGAAGAGCCACTGCTCGCTGGCCAAGTCCCCGCCAGTGCTCCGTGTCTGCCTTGAGAACACGCCAAATCACGAGTGGACACAATGACCCCCAAATCAGGTTCGCGTAGGTGAGACTGAAGCCGAGATCAGTGCGTTTCTGGCGGAACATCTCGGTGTATGAGAAGAGAAGGGCGTAGTAGCCAAACGCATAGACGCAGTATTCGCGGAGGGTACGCTTGGTGGCCCGTGCTGGGGGTCGAATGAGTACGAAGACGTAAAGTAGCATGAGCAGACCACGGACAAACATGATGACGAGATAAAAATCCGTACTGTTGCCGTAGTTGACGAGGTACCACACAACTGGGATGGTATATGAAGAGAGCATGAACGACAGGAACATAGTGCGGCGAAGCGCGGGGATCGACACAGATTTCTGGTACAGGAAGACAAGCACAGTAACAAACACAAACTGGCGACCGCTGTAGAAGAACTCAGTCGCAACCTTGGAGATCTCGCTTGTATAGAGTTCAATACACAACGCCGTGATGAAGAACAGTGTGTAGACCCCCGTGGCGGCGCCAAGAATCCATAGAAGAGGCTCGAATGCTGGAAGGATGATATTGCGTGCGGCAGTCGCATCGCCACGCAGAGCGACGTTCCGATTGTAGCGAATGTATCCAATAAGTAGACTGCAGAGAAGAAACATCGTACCATAGCCACCGAGAAGGAACAGCTGGAGCACGTGTAGCTTGTCTGTCATGTATGCGACCTTGGCGGCTACAACCACCGGTACAGACGAAGGTGATAAGCTGGTTGTGTTGGGTGCGTTCATCTCTCTTCGGGTGGTACGAGTTCACCAACAGTGCTGCTCAGTCCTCGACTATATAGACCAAATTCAATAACAACCGGGAGAAGCTTCCTTCTTGGCAACTCCCGATACACTGCGTTGGTATCCAAGCAACCAAAAGCCTCTGATACTTTGACTCGTCGCTTCAAAACTGAAGCCGTTTCCTGTTATCCCGCTGAGAGAAGAAGCCCCGAAGGCGCCGAGTTGTCAGCTGTTGCAGTGAGTCAGTGTGTGCAAAGCTATCAATGGCGAAGTTTGGCCGGTGCTTTGGGGTTGGAGATGGGATGCAAGTCACTTGATTCGTTCGCTGCTCGCTCGCCCGTGCCGCTTCAACCGAAGAGCCGCTGCCGCCTGTCCGTTCAGTCGTGCCTGACTCGGTCAGTGAATAGGAGCAGCCGGTGCGTCGCTTCCGCTCCGTCGCCCTTGTCGTTGAAGACGTTGGAGACCCACAGAGGTCGACTGATAGACACGTGACGTCGGAACCGGACACCGCGCAACGGACGAGGATGACTCGTGGTGGACTGGCTTGGAGATCGCAAATGAGATCGAAGACCGAGCAGCAAGAGACGCTGCCAGGGGATGTGCCCACTGCTACTGCCGCTAGACAGCCTAAGAACACACAGCACATGCAGACGGAGCAGCAATCATCCCTGCGGGTGCCATGCGTCGCTGTAGCTCTTCGAAGGGTCCGCGCTGTGGTCAGTCCGCAGCGATTCAGTCCAGAAAGACTCTTCTGCTGACTACCTGGATCCGTGATCCGACATTCTGATTGGGCCGAGAAACTAGAAAGTCCACCTGATCCGGTGATCACCAGCCAATCCGAGACGAGACTCAGACCTGTGAGCCAACCTGAACGTTGTTTTGAGACTCGACTTGGCGGATGGACTCGATGGCATTCGCCATGTGAGTCGCCGCATGCTTCTTTGTTCGCCAGCAGCACATCTCCAAGCCCTGCACGGTTGTCCTGATCTGCTCAGCTTGTTTATACAGTTGTAGCTGCCACGGAAAAATTGGGGCGACTGCGCGGGCGCGCGATGGTGACGACTGAGTCATGTCGTCTATTTCTTCGGTCCTTTCGACTTGGTGGGACCACCGGAAGGCTTACTCGAGCTCGACGCAGCTGGCATGGCTTTGTTTGTCGCACTGATTTTACTGGAGGCGTTGGATGTACCTGTAGCCTTCTTCGTCTTCTTCTTGGTGGCACTTCTGGCTTCGGTCTCTGCCCCAGCAGCTGCGGGCGTACTTTGGGTCGTGGTTGCGTCGTCACCGTGCACAACTCGTCGTTCATTCTCCCAGTCGAATAGCACCTGACGGATCTGTAGAGAGAGTAAGCATGTCACGCGGTGGTCAGTAGCCGGGTGTGTCTCGACACAGCACTCGGACAGTATGGGACACGCACCTCAGCTCGCGACTTCACTACGTTCAGTGCTGCGTCGATATCGTCCTTTGCGAAGTCAAATGCGTTCTTGTTATACTGGTTCTTCAAGTTGGGGTCTGCTCCATGGTCCAAGAGGATACGTAGACTCTTCTTGGATTCATGAAAGACGGCAATCGCAACAGGCGTCCAGCCTCGACAATCTCTAGCATTGACGTTCGCCTTGAGTGTTTTCGCCATCAGTGCTTGCTTCTTTGCAAGTTCTTTCTGCGTATGACCACTGCTGCCGTGCAGTTCATTCTGGTGTGCAAGATCATGCCAGACTTTCCATTTTGTCAGCAGCAGAGTGACAACACTTTCGTGGTCAAACTGCGCTGCCAGAGAAAGCAATGTTGACCCTTTGTCGTCTCGTACATTGGCACTTGCTCGTGGCTTCTCTCCATTGTCGAGGGCTTCATCAACTAGCTCTTCCAGGCGATTTTCTAGTCCATCAGCGTTTCCTTCCCGAGCGAACTCAAGGAGCTCTTCATGGATCTTCATGAGAGCAAAACGTTGGCGCTCCACGTGGTTGGTGATGCGCACTTGCCATTGTTGCTCCATTATCTTTCTCCTTTCTTCGAGTAGGCGATCTGTCTTACGAGTATCCCATGACTGCAGGACGGTGCGAACTTCTTCTGTCTTCGCAACATCAAACGGTGTCTCTGACTGCTTGCTCACAATCCTTGGATCCCCACCACTCTCCAGCAGCAACAAAATAGTCGACACGTGTCCATTGTACGCGGCTCTATACAGCGGACTCCGTTTCTCGTCGCTCAGTTTGTTTGGATCGGCGCCTTTGTCTAGCAGCAACCGGACCATTCCATCGTGCCCTTGACACGCAGCCTCGGAAAGCGCAGTGTGACCGTGTCCATCCGCACTCTCAACGTCATAGTTCTGGTCCAGACATTTCTGGACAACGTCCATATCGTTATCAAACGCTGCTTCCACCATCTCCTGGGAGTTCCGTTTTACTTCTTTCCCCACACCGAGCGCTATTGCTAGTCGATTGTTGTCACCTGATGATGCTTCTCCATCTTCTTGAGACAAAGACTGTGTACCGACTTGAACATTCAGTACACACATCGCAAGGGCGGTCTTTGGAGGTGGTTGGTCACATCGGCACAGCGCGACGAACTTAAACTGGTCATTTACAACAAACGAAGCTGGGTCCGGGTCCTCGGCTCTCAATAGTTCTGTATAGACCTCTGGTTTGAATAGCGCCGGACGTGAGAAGATCTCTTTTGGGAAACTGCTCTCATCAAAGAACTGTTCGAGCTCGACAGTGTTGACCGTGTCAAAATCGACTATGAGCCACGTGCCGTGGCGAAGTGCTCCCACAAGATGCTTGCGGAGTGATTCGGGAGCCATGTCTGCAGGATTACCAATCATCAAGACTGCGCTACGTTGATACTTGAGGAATCGCGTGGCTTGGCCTGACGGGTCGAGCACCATCGGGAAGCGCTCTATCACATACACGACTCGGTCCATAGCGTCGGAAAGTTCCTCCAGTGACACGCGATACTCTTTCCGTAACTCTCTACGGCCATCCCGTATGAGCGCATGCAAGTGCTTCATCTCGCCTTCATCAAACGACAGCTGCAGCGCTGATAACAACGTGCCCTGATCCAGATGCAACAGGAGTTCGGCCGCCGACAGTCCGCTATCAGAGCATCTCTTCACGAGCTCCTCAACAACTTTGCCCGTGCCCTGCGCGCTGATCCACATGCATAGATCATGGACCGACAAGTCATCGCTGTCTTCTAGTGACGCGGCTGCGAGCGTCGTCGCAGTGGCCGTACTCGCACCACTCCCCATTTTCGTGCGCTCCTCTCACATTGAAGTCACACCTAGGACGACCCACAGATAATGTGGTCCACATGTTCTAGTTCGATCCAGAAAAGTCACTCATACGAGGGAGGACGGTCGCTTCAGATCGTACTTAATCGGGAGTCGTCTTCTGAGTGTCTGAATCATCAGCGTCAGTAGCAAGTCTCGAGAGTCGCGCAACGTGAAGGAGGGGCGAAGATGCTGCCTCTCCTGCTGGCTCTAGCGACTGCTATGCCGCTGGACGGTGGCGACACAGTGACGCAGAGCCCGCTGGATGAAGCGCGCGGCATCACGGCGATCGTGAATGAAGAGACGGGCGAGCAGGTGCCCGTGGAGGTTGCCAACCATTGGACCAGTATTGAGCTCTTCGTGATCGCGAGTCTTCAGCTCATCCTCGTGCTCGTGTCGTATCGCCTTGATCGGGCAAAGAACCCAGTGCTGATCTCGGAGTCGGTCTGCGCCATGTTCTTCGGTGTCATGGTGTGTGAATGGATATATCTTCGTGGAGAAAATGGTCGCTTCCTGACGAAGATCTTCTGTGTGACTAACTGCAGTTTGGTGCTGTCATGCGCTTCATCTCACCGATGGTGCGTTGTGTGCTATCTATGGATTGCATGGAACCGAACTGACCGTGGCACACTCGATGCAGCAATCTGTGGGCCATGCCATGGAGCCTGAAGTGCTCTTCTATGCGTACGTCAATCGCAGATCTTGAATGACCCGAGGGACTGTTCCTCATTGAAGCGGCTTAAATCATGCAGACTCCTCCCTCCGATCATTTTGGAAGCTGGATTCAGTATGAAGAAACGAGTAAGTGTTCGCAGTACAATGGTCATGACAGGAGGTGACCTCACATCTGAATTTCTGAAAAGGGCTTTTTCGCCAATTTCTCGACCATTTTGCTCCTCGCTGGTGTCGGTACTCTGATAACGATGTTTGTCGTTGGTGGAATGCTTCTTTGGCTGGGAAAGATTGGTCTCATTACGCAGCTCTCGGCGGCAGAGGCCTATCTCTATGGGGCTCTCATCTCTGCAGTTGACCCTGTCGCGACGCTTTCCGTATTCAAGAAGAACGGCGTTCCTCCTCTGCTTTTCAATTTGGTGTTCGGAGAAAGCATGCTGAACGACGGCGTTGGTAAGCAGTAGCATGATCATGGAAGAACGCGGACAGACTAACGAGGACTTTGAACTGTTGCGTAGCCATCGTCGCGTTCACCTTGTTTCAAAGACTCGTCAAAGATGGCGTCGAAGATGTGACCCTCCATGACATCGGTGTTGTGATCACAAAAGTGTTCGGTATTGGTATCGGTTCGGTTATCCTTGCGGCAGCAGTGTGCTTTACTTCAGCGTTCATGCTCAAGCAAGCTGACCCAGTGCTGCGCAATTACCCCTCGTACGAGATTTCGATCGTTTTGCTTTCGGCTTATCTGAGCTACGTGGCTGCCGATCTGGCTGGTCTGAGTGGCATCGTTGCGTTGTTTTTCTCCGGTGTATTGATGAGCCACTACCACCTCCACACGATCGCTGATGAGAGTGCGACTGCCTTGCGCCATTTACTCTCCACAGCTGCATTTGTTGCGGAGAACTTTGTTTTCATCTATCTCGGGATGAGTGTCGTTGCGTACTCGGGGCTCTTTACGTGGGACTGGGGATTCATCCTGTTCAACCTGGTGGCTTGTCTCGTCGCGCGCATGCTCAGTACGTTCCCTCTTTTCTTCGTTGCGAATTTGCACCGCCAAGAGAAGATCCCGTTCAGCTACATGGTCGTGATCTGGTTCGCGGGTCTTCGTGGCGCCATCGCTTTTGCCCTCGCTTTGAATGTATGGACGCCAGATACTTCCCATTCAGGTGTTATTCAGTCCACCACTTTGTTCACGGTCATGTTTACAACTCTTGTCTTCGGAATGGGGACAAGTCCGCTTCTACGCCACTACAAGCTCACATCTCGCGATGAGGAGTTTGTCGACTTGGATGAGTGAGTTGTGCTGTTCCATATGTGTGCTTTTACTGTAACAGCTAATTGACTAATCGTGCATAGGGCAAGCGAGAGCCTCCTTCCCGACGTCGACGAGGACCGCACCCAGACCAAGCACCGACGCTTTGATGACGATTTGGACCTAAGCCGTCGTTTCCGTCGCTCTGGCATTCACGGTATCTGGGAGCGTATCGATGAGAAGTACCTGAAGCCTCTCTTTGGCGGCCAGCCACGCACTGATACGCCGCCGAGCTTAACAGACAGGAAGCATTCCACCAAGGGCCATAACGCCGTTCGGTCGCCCCAGCCATCACCGTCGACTTCTTCGCCGATGTCCCCACGAGGACGAAGCCGTGGTCGAAGCACCAGTAGTGCAAATGGCAACGCCAATGCAAACGGCAGCATGTCGCCTTCGACGCATCTGTCTATGGCCGAGATCGCCCACGAGTTCTCGTAAGCGGGACCTCGTCCGACCGATAGGGGCTGTATTAGTTTTCAGTAGTATCAACCATCTGAATATTAGCGTGGATGTCACGAATATCCCATCATTTATTACCGATTATTAAGTTATGTAGGATAGGGAGGCGAAACAATACTCATGAACGCAGTGCTAGCGAGACAATATGACAGGCGCGACGGTCACATCGCAGGCTGCCTCTGCGCCACCTGCCGCTGCCTCGGCATCAGCCAATGGTACTAGCGGGTCGACTTCACTTGCGCTCCCTTCAGGTATCGCGTCGGCGGCTGTGTCGGACGAAATGCGCACGCTTCTAGATGGACAGAAGAAGCTCCATGAGCAGATCCTCAAACTTCAGGCCCAGATCGAAGAGGAAGAGGCGGCGTATCTAGAGGAGACATCGCATGGAAACATCATCCGCGGGTGGGACGGGTTCATCGATAGCAAGCAGTCGCGCAAGGACGCAGCACTCAAGAAAGTCAAGCCGTACACGGAGGCCGAGCATTTGTTCTCGGGCTGCTGCTTCTACAAGACGCTGGCGGAGGAGCCGTCAACGGAACTGATCGACTATCACCCAAAGGATGAGAGCAGCAGCGGGCGGAGGCGAGCTGCTGGCGCAGGATCCGCATCTACTAGTCGACCGTCATCGTCATCATCCAGCACGTCGCAGAAGCTGGTTCTCGAACGCAAGTCGTCCATCAGCGGCGCGTCAAGCACAACCGTCAGTGGCTCAGCAACCGCCACTCCGACAACGCTCGGCCGTCCACCCAAGATAAAAAAGCGCAAGCGCCTCGATCGGCTTGAGGTAGCCTCTACTGCGTCAGCGAACCACAGCGAGACCGGGGAGGATGATGAGAAGGAGACATCCCAGACGAGCTCGAAGAGGAACAGAGCACTAAGTGCAGTTGAAAGTCCAATGGTGCCGCCTGCGAGTGGCACCACCGACAGCGGAGACTTCGTAGACATGCTTTGATAATGAAGCGGGTACACAGGTATATAAATTCACGGTCATTCTCATCATCAGTTCTGCTACAAGAAGGCGGTTCGCGACCACACGCCCGTGTCAACGTTGCGAGACAGATACGGGCGTCTCGACGGGTTCATGTGTTGTGTGAGTGAATACATTTTCAGCACGAGCCTACTACTTGACTTTAAATGTCGTCAGAAGCTGCTCCAGATCTTTGGTTGATTGCCGAAAGAACCCATCGTAGTTGTACTGTAGACACAGAAGTCAGAAAAGAATGCTACCAATAAAGGACATCAACATGCCACTGACCTCAAAAATGTAGTCAAGCTGCTGTGGGGGAACGATTATGTGGGCGTCCTTGGAGAACTCCTACAGCATAGCGTATCAGTTGAGTGTCCACTATACCGGAATGACGAACTTTAAACTCACCCGAAGACGATCGGTGACATTGCCAACAGACTCTACCACACCCTTGAGACTTTGAAGGAGGTGTGAAATGCTGTTCCAGTGCAAATCCATTTGCGAGTTCATTTGTCGCATGTACTCGCCGTGCGATAAAATCGCGGCCGATGGCTTATCGTTTTGGCCGCTGACCTTGGTTGTGAGGGCGTTAATCGAGTTGTACGCGTACATTGCAGCGCTCACACCAGTGTTGTCCTCCTTCTGATGCATGAGAGGCATCGCAACAATACCATCCTTCATCTTACTACAGTCAGCCATCATCTGCTTGAAATTCGTGATCAACGCGTCCATCTCCATCTCAAAGTCAGACAGCACACTGTCCAGGTGGCGGTAGACAAGTGACATGCCTGGTAGGCATTTGTTCTCATCCAAGATACGTCCTTGAAGCACTAAAACGCAATTCAGGATGGACTTAATGTGCCGCTTCAGTAGCTGTGCAAGTCGCGTACGGTGGTTTCTAACACGAAGAAGCAAATCACTTGCACATTCCACCCCAACAGCCTGGTAGATTGAGCACAAGACGACAAATGCGTCGAAGTCACCTTCGTCGATGTTGGATGTGTGGAAAGATGTACGCAGCCCCCAAGATAACTGGCCAATTTTTTGAATTGACTGACGAACGAGAAGCAAAACATCCAGTACGCCTTGCGCTTGAGCTGCAGCATTGGAGTTAGCAGAGCTTGTTGACGATGCAGTCGAAACAGGGGCCTTCTCCACTTCTTCATCATCTGTCTCTGAATGCTGAGGGCTTTGAGCAGGATCGGTCTGTTTGGTCGAGCTACTCTCCTTTGGCTTCGACTTCGAAATCCATGTCATCACGCTGGCGGCAGTCGAGAAAAGAGACATACCACCACTTTCTTCTTGGACGGCAGGCTTGGATGTTCGTGTAACGAGCGCCAAACTGTTCTCCGCAACTGGGGCAGAGCTAGCAACAACTAGTTGGTTCTCGGCGTCAGCTCCATTCGCGAGCATCAACGGTTTGTTCTTGCCACCCGAGTTCGTGCTCTTCCTGTTCTGACTGGTATTCTTGTCATCATCATCTTCGATCAATTC
>KE463889.1:6211-19800 GCA_000387445.2 Pythium aphanidermatum DAOM BR444 | reverse complement strand
CCGCGGCGTCTTCCCTTCGAGGCTCCTCCTCCTTCTTCGGCGATTGACGGGCGGCCGGGGGGAAGTTCTGCGTTAGAAAGGGCAACCTCAACGTATACCCAACGTATAACAACGTATACAACGGGACTCACCCACCCACGGGCACCATACAAGCGCCAAGTCATCTGATTTTTTGAGATTGCCCGCTCTGTGTTTGGAGGGAAACCCGAGTGATGGTCACGACGCACACTCGGCAGGTCACAGGCGCAGGCGGATGCCATGGCGAATGGCGTCGCGATTGGTACAAGATGAGCGACGTTGAAGGCGGTGGGCGTGTCGCGCGTCGTTGGGACGAGTCCACGCGAACGTAATGAGCAGATGGACATACGTAGCGGCCCATTACGTGTACATGCAGCAGCGTGAAAAGGCTCTAGCAATCCGATGGACGTGAGCCAAGTGTAGCCATGTGCGGCAAAAATACTCGTGCAGGAGAAGATCGACGTGACTCTTGAAGCATGGGCAACGCCGCAGGCGTGGGCGTAGGCGCTCCGCCAGAGGCGGTCGCGGCAGCGAGACATGCCACAAGCACGGCGCTCGTACACGCGAAGCAGGCGGCCATTTTGGCGCATTTACACGCGACACAGGTGATCCGCCTTGCGCGGCGGTACCACGCCGTGGTCGACGAGCGTGTCATCTCGCGTGTGCAACGCGTCGTGGAGAAGGAAGTGCTGCGGCGCGTGCACCGACTGATGGACGAGATCGAAGTCAAGTCCAAGATCTTGGTTGTCAAGCACATCTCGAACACGACCATCGCCCAGGCGTATGCCATTGATGTGAAAGAGTACGGTGTAAATCTGCTCATCGAATGGAATGGCAGCTAGATGGTCTAATAAGTATGCGTGTGTGTTTAGTGTCAAGAAGATTCAGATCTTCAAGCGCCATTTCGAAGTCTACAACTGTGGGCCGGAGCTGTTGAATGTCCCGACGTTGAACAAAGTTAGTCGTTCACTTGAGCTTCACGACGAGAAAATCTTCGAATTCATGCTTGGCAAATGCAAGTGGACACCGTGGTACCCGCCAGTGTCATGGCGTATGAAGACGGATCAGGCGTACGACATGACAGTGCACGTGGCCGTACGACACGAGGGCTTTTTGACGGGAGAGATGCGAGTGATCAAGTTGAGGATAGGAAGGAAGTGGATCGGACCGCACCATCATGATAGCATGGAACATCCCATGCGTGGAACGTGGCTGCACCGAACAGACTACGAGATAAGCGGTCGAGAGCTTGTTGCCGAAAGTGAGTTTTTTCAGACGGTCAAGAACGCATGGCAGGACTTCTTGGATGAGTTAGCTCGGCAGCCAAAGGAAGATTTGACGTCGGGTGACGACAGCGGTCGCGCGTTCCCCTACGAGGACCAAGACAAACACACATCTCTACGAGTCAAGTATTTGGTGGAAACATCGATCGAACGAGTGATGAAAGACTTCCGCACGATGTTTCGGTCTGTGAACCAGTATGAGCAGTGGCGAATGGAGCAAGAAGATAAACTGGAACACCAGATAAGCAACGAAATGGACTTTGCAGGCCCGCTCGTGAATGGAGATATTGATGTATTGGCTGAGTACTACGAAGCCCAAGCTATGAGCTCAGAAGATGTCAAGATCTGGTTTTGACGGCTTCAGCTAAATGAAGTCAATGAAAGTTGTGGGGTATATCTTGACTATGATATTGATGGAGCCATGGATTTCCTGAGATGGGATTTTCACAGTCAGTACCCCACCACCCTTCCCAGTTAGTGCGATCCCTTCACCCCAAGGTCGCGAACGAATGATGTACAGATCCTTCCCGTTGAAATCAGCTCTTTTCGTGCACCAAGTGAGTCGGGTGGCGCGAGGCACAGCAACGTGATTGATGTATCGGTTCTGGGCGTAAATGTTCGCATCCACATCCAGTGTGTCTTCACTTTGGAAATGCAGGTGGAGCTTGTCATCCCCGTCAGATGTGACATAGGCATAACTGCCACGAAACGCAGCCCATTTCGTCATTTCAAGAAGTGGTTCAATTGATCGAGGTTGCTTGAAATCGACTAGAACGGGTCGTTCTATGCCACTAGATTCACCGCACAGTTGCGCATAATGGTTCTTGTTTCGCTTCTAGTGGGAGAAAAACTTCGTTCGTGGATCCACCGATGACCGGTGCCACTGCTTGGCACAACAACTCAGTTTCCTTCAGCCATGAATCCGTTTGTCGTTTTAGTCTCTCCCCGATTGTGCGCAGATGATCAGGATTCGCAAGGCTCAAGATCAATTGAACTGGTTTTCCACAAGCCAGAACGTCGTTTCGCAGCATATCCTTGAGATGAGAAGCGTTCCACTTGTTTTTCTTCCAGTCCTTGTCTGCATTCTTTAGATATCGTTTGGTCCCCTTTCCGGTCGCGTCAAGTCCCTCAACACTCGCTTTTATCATCGGCAGCGTGCGGTTGATAGATTCCATAAGTTTTCGAATTTGCTCACCACATGGTCCGTAGATCATGAAGTCCCCACCGAGGCCCGCGATCTCACGTGCAACTTGGCACGAAACCAACAGATCCGCAAGAACTTTCAAGAGGCTATGAAGCGAGATGAATTCTGTCAGTGACTTCTGTCATGGGAGGAGACAGTGAGGCCATGCCGGTATTCTCTCCGGTGAGGAAGTCTGCGCGCGCACTGATGACTTCAATGTCAGCTCCAATACACGCCACCGAGCTGTCAACTTCATCGCCATTTCCAAGTGTGGAATCCGGAAAGAGACACCTATTGACAACTCCACATTAGTTCAGATCACATGCGCTTCGTTACTGAAAAGTACCTGAATGACGGTGCGTTCAGGAGCAGCTGGAGCAGCTGACCAGACTTCGTCTGCATAGCCTCCCTCATGCTGCGATGTTGCTGACAGCGGAGAGTACTGATTGTACAATCTGCTGGAGTGTTTGGGGTGTTCCGAAATACATAGAAGAGAAACTGCACTCCGTGCACGAGGACGCGGCGAGCGCCTCCCTCAAGCTCTTCCAAATGTTCCCGAACACAACTGTCGGCGATTCTGGCTTTAATGACGGGGAGAATTTTCATTTCGATTTCCTCGTGAATGTCCTCAAGTGTGTTCACGAGACTGCGTTCTCCGGTGCCTGAGTGCAGTACCTCTTCGGGGTCTTCGAGAAGTATACGAATATACTCACGGCGCTGCATCACTTTTTCCTCAGTCTCCTCGTGGATGCAGGAAGCACTGGCTAACCCAACAGACCATTCCTTCATTTCCTCGAGCAGCAAGTTCCTTGGGTCGTCCAAATACCACTTAAACACTCGCAAGAGGCGATGCTATCAGATAAACATGTCAGAACTAGGCAAAGTCCACGAAGCAGATGAACGACAACTCCACCTCTTGGTACGCGCAGCTGCTTGTGATGACAGCTTCAGCCGACGGTCTGAGCACGCCGTTGGCATCTTCAATTCTTCGAATGCACGCATGCTTCCGAAAGTCAAGTGAATTCGGCTTGTGTTTGGCGCTGGATTGGTCATTTAACTTCAGGAACTTCGGCAGATCACCCTCTGAGGGCAAATTCATAGCTGTCGAGTAGGCCTTTTGAATGAAGAGCATTTGCTTTCTTTCTCGGGCTGAGAATTTAGCACGGCCGAACGGGCGCCAACCCAGATCGGACATGAGTGCGTCGTTTCGTTGGTTGTAGGACTTCAAACGCGAGAGCAAATCGTGGAATGAGAAGTCATGCTCACCCGGCAAACGTCGCTGATGTAAAGTGGCGTTCAGGTGCACACAAGCTAGTGCCAACCGCTTAATGGATTTTGGCGCACCCAATAGCTGGTGCTGTTGGGATCATTGTGTACCCAGTAGTTCCATTCTACATGTGTTCAGAACTAAATAGTGACTGAAAACAGTGGACTCATCTCAAGAGTAGGGATTGGCACAAACGTATCCTATATAGATGCAAAAGTGCAGTAGGGCGAGTCACCCTCTCGCAAGGAACCCGGAGCTTCTCTGACAACAGTGACGGACAAGGTCCAGCAGCAGGAGCTTGTGCTGTTCGCACTGAACAGACCCCGTCACCGACAGACGAGTTGCCAGTACAGACCTTGTCATTCATGCAGTTTTATTTCCTATTGATGCAGTAATTCTAGTCACTGGATTTTGCCTTTTGCTTTCTGGCTTCCAGCGTTTCGGCCCTTTGGAAACTTTTCGAGTAGACCCACGACCTGCTTCAAGTCGTATTTTTCTGCTGCGACCAGGAGCTGGATGTACGCGACATCGTTCGGCATCACCTCTCTGCTTCCTCGCTTCCTTATCGCAATGCCTTCTTTGAGGAGTGCAGCTAACTCCGCAATACCGTAGTTGATCCCGAAGTTGTGCATCAGACCGTCTTGCACCTGTTTCGCTAGCCCCCACCGCCGTTTTTCAGCTTGCTCTTCGCGTGCCTTCTCGTTTGCAATTCGTATTTCCTCTTCAGCAGAAGCACGCCACGGTGCTCCCTGTTCTCGGCGATGCACCTCTCCAGCTGATGGATTCGCGATGATCTTTCGCTTTGAGACAACCGGTTCTAGAGATGCATCTGAGATGAGCGGTTCTTCGCACGGTGAACCATCACTGTTGCTCGCATCGATGACATCAGCGCTCTCTACTGGCCGAGGAGGCTCCTTAGGTGCCTCTTTCACCGGCGGGGAGCCAAGCTTCTTCATTCTCAACAGAAAAGAGTCTGGAAGGATGGTTTATGTTATTTTAGGTCAACGCTTGTATGGTCGTCACAACTGCTACGGCCAAAAATAACCATCCCCCGTGACTTATCTGTAGCTGCTCTGTAGGCGTGTCCCCCACTGTTCTCTGTCGCCAATTCTGAACTACCATTACATACGTGTTGAGACTTCAAGATCACATCTTGCTGAACTCAAGCAAAGTGGGAAGTGGCCATTCCGTTGAGGCAAGTGCTCTGAGTCCACTGATCACCTTTAGTAGCAATGAATGATCACACCACAAGGTTAATGGTTCATTCCATGCTGGTGCATCGCTGGCTTTCCATCATGTGAGTGCTTCTCTCGCTGTAATCATTGGAGCCAATGTATGCGTGATATCTTTGATGTTCACCTCTAGATTTAGCGTGTGGATCCAAAAAAGGTAACTATCCAATATTTATTTTGAAATGGGCGACGTCAATAACCTTGTCCAACGAGGTGAGACGCCAAAGGCTGTGGACAGATACTTCAGCCGCGGTTCGATCGACAGTCCTTCCCAGCGATCTTTCAGGTTTCGTAGGCGCAGAGACCGCTAGATTCTATTTCCTCAGACCCTCTCTGAAGTATATACGATCTGCTCCTTTTGGATCTTCTTTCCGTCGCCTTCACACAGAAGACGCGTTTTGAGGCAATGCGATTGTGTTGTCTCAATCCTTCGCTGCCCCCATTGCATACCTCATTGTTCTGCTTGACGTCAACCACCTGGACACACAACAAGCACCATGGGCTGCACTGCTGCTGCTATCTTCGCCAGTATCCTCACGCTCATCGCTGCCAGCATCAACCTCACTTCCGTTCTCCTCGTGCTCTGGTCTGCTGACAGCTTGGTCTTCATCGGGCTCTTCGCGTTCTGCTTTAACAACGTTTGTTTCACTTACCACACATCGCAAGGTGTCTGTGGGTATTTGGACTCGAGAGAAATCGAAGTGGCGCTCTCTCTTTTCGAAGCATATTTTAAATTCTCATCGCCGCTCATCGAGTTCCTGGAGAACTCGTGTGGTTGGGTCGGCTACATCACACTTGGTTTCGGAGTGCTTACCGCGGTCATAGGCTTCATCGCGTTCATCACCAGTCTCTGTGTGTCCTGCTGTCGGACCGTCGTGTTCGTGCTCACGTTGGTTGCATCCGTCGCCAACATGCTCACTTGGGTCTTCTGGCTCGTCCAAATGGCTCCATTACGTGAGTACGGTCTCACTCCGGGCGTCTCGTTCGCGATGAACGTCGTTTCGAATGTGTTCTTCCTCATCTCTGCTCTTCTGCTGCGACGCCAGTTCAGTCGGAAGGTGCAAGACCGTGTGTAAGGCCTTGGACTGCTTGACAATAATGGCACAAGATCACATTGATGCCAGATAGCTACATCTTACGAATGCATTTCTACCATTTCTATTATGCTTCCAAATGCCGTGGTGTTCCTCCAGTCCTCGACCCAATCATGGGCCGTAACAAGGGTCGGCAGTGCGGTGGCTATGGGTCGAAGCTCGAGCGGTAGGCGCTGCGTACGCTCCATGGTCGTCATACGACGAAGTCCTGGCACGTGGCTGATGCGCTTTCTGCGTGGCGACAGCTTCGCCCTGCAGCGCACGTGGCAGCGCGAAGTCGCGAAAGTGGTGAACCAGCGACGCCGAGAGAGGCAAGCGCAATGGAAACTGGACCAGAAGCGCCGCGAAAAAGAGGCCCGTGACGCAAGCGCTGCTGTGAAACGTAGAGTCCGCGTGGATGTCGTCAAGGCGCTCATGAATGCGCGCTTGAAGGACGACCAGATCGAGCAGATCAAGCTCAAGCGCATCGAGTCGATTGCCACCGAGCTACAACGCACGACGGCGATCGAGGGCTACGCTTCGCTGCAGGAAAGGTGCGAGGTGATGCAGAGATATGAAGGATGGACGTCGCTGGCTGATCGTCCTTTGCGCACTGCGCTAGATGCTTGCACGAAATCGCCAAGACGTTCGACCTGTACACTGCAACTTGCCCTTACACGCAGCAGTTCTTCGCTTCATTCGAGCCGTGGATGATCACTCGTCTCTCGGAGCTCACGGCCGCTTTCAAAACGATGAATGACGACAATGTCAGCTTGCTCTTGCTGCAACCAACCGAAGATGTCACGATAGGTTTTGTGCGTCATGAGACGTCGCTGAAGCATCTCATCGAAGAACCCGACTCGAAGCAGCACCAGTTTGCCTGGCAAAGAAGCGGTCAGCTCTTCTTCGGTGGTGGCTACGAGATGGTCGAGTCCTGGGATGAGCTGGACGTGGACGAAGTTGACATCGTGCAAACCCAGGACGAGACGCATCTCACTTCACTCAAACTCATCTCTTGTCGTGGTCTGTCCCTGGGCTTTCTATCCAAGCTCATTGAGCTCCACCCGCATCTCGAGCACCTCGAGATCACTGACTGTTTCGACATCGTGGAGAGCGAAGAAGGCTCGGCGTTGCTGCAGCAGTTATCGCGGTGGCGATCGCTCAAGACACTACGGCTTTCGTGGTGCTCGTGGCTCTCAACCGAGTGTCTCGTGGCGTTTGCATACCAACTCCTCGAGCCACCAGTCAGCAGCCTCAAGTCGCTCCATGTCTCCCACTACTTCGACGTCGTGGAGGACTACGTGCGCACTGTGTACGAGGAGATGCTGCCTCACGTCAACTTCCACTTGGGCTAATTAGTTTCTGTACTTAATATTCCTCCAATCACCATGGTTTATAGGTTCTTTTTCGGCGTTTCTATCTGATTTCTAAGGTTGCTAAGAAAGCGAATCCATGTTCGAGGAAGCGAAGACATAGCAACACAGACAGGGGACGAAGAAGGCGGCAGGTCTTCAGATGAGCATCGCCGGCCCGCTCTATAGGCGCTCGCCACGGCTCTTCAGCCGCAACAAGCCCGGCGACTGGACCTCCGTGTGGTGTGAGCTACACGAGAACGGCGAGTTCCTCGTGTTCGCGAGCCCGCCGCAACTGTCACCGAACGGCCACTCGCCCGACGATGCGACCGAGAAGCCGAAGGTCGTCGCGCCCTCCCGCCGGCTCCTGACGCTGTCGGTGAACGAGTGCGACATCGCACATGTGCGCAGTGACGGCCGCGACTCGTTCGAGATCACGATCCATAAGGGCGGGCCGAAGAAAGAGACGTTCTCGTCGCACAAGTCGAGTTACGATGTCGACTGGTGGATGAACTCACTACTGGCCGTCAAGCGCGACCTCGCGCATGGCGTTCGACCTCGACTATCGATTGTGTGCCCACCCAATTCGAACTCGTCCGCGACGTCGGAAGCACGGGAGATCAAGGCGCCACGGCGCGCCCCACCGACACCGCATAGTGGCGCTCATAATGCCAGCAGTCGTAATCTCCTGCAGCGGCGCCAACCGACGCTGGAGGCCATGGCGCCACGCTTTGAGCGATACACTATCTACGAGACGCCGAATCTGTTCTATGTCGTGTGCTCTGATCGCCATTACACGCAGTTCCGCATGCTGACGCTTGACCGCACAGTGGAGCGCCCCACAAGGTTGAGCCAAGTGCTCAATGAAGACCCGGCATTATACACATGGGACGCGATGGAAGAGAAGCTGCAGGCATTGGCCGAAGAGTGCCGGGTGTCCGGTTCCAAGCTTATCCGTGCTTTCACAGCGGTCGCCCTCGTTGGTTGCATCCGGTTTCTTCGGGGCTACTACTTCACCTTCGTCACACTGCGGAAGAAAATCGGGTGCATAGGAGGGAATTTCATCTACGGCATTTCAGCCACGCAGCAATTGAATGTGAGTATGCCGAGCAGTCATGAGACGCCGTCGGCAATGGCATGGAACTGGCTCAACCGCTGGTTCAATCCGAGTCCCGAGGAAGAGGCAGAAGCGCGATATCTCGGACTCTTCCACTTCATCGACTTGACCAAAGACTTCTTCTTCAGCTACTCGTACGACGTCACACATACGTTGCAACATAACATGACAACAGAGCACTCAGAGCCCGCTGAGATGTTCACGTGGAACGAGTACCTCACTAGAGAACTGAAGGAATGCTTGACATCTGACGCCGCCACGGATCTCATCCTGCCGATCGTGCTAGGATCGTATGAGCAGCGCAAATGCTCGGTTTTCGGTCGTCTCGTGAGTATTACGTTGCTGGCGCGCCGGTCGCGTCACTTTGCCGGAACCCGATATCTGAAGCGTGGAGTCGCTGACACGGGTAAGGCCGCCAACGACGTGGAAACCGAGCAGATCATTGAAGACGAAAGCATGGGAGCTGGTAAGTTCAGCTCATTCGTACAGTATCGCGGCTCCATTCCCGTCTTTTGGTCCCAAGAAACGTCCGCGACGTTGCCCAAGCCCCCAATCGTGTGTAAGTAGAGTCTCCGTGTGGCGGCATATGAGGGCGTTGCCTGACTTTTAAGTCTCCGTTGAGCAGTGAATCGTGTCGATCCCACTTACACTGCTTCAAGAAAACACTTCGCTGACTTGTTTGCGCGATATGGTTCGCCAATTGTGGCACTCAATCTCGTCAAACAGAGCGAAAAGAAGGAGCGCGAAGTCATCGTTGGCACCGAGTTCATGAATGCTGTCGAGTACCTCAACAGTTTTATTCCAGCGAAACACCGCATCCGCTACGTGGCCCTCGATTACTCTCGACTTTCAAAGCAGAAGGGACTCAATGTTCTTAACTCGTTGGACAAAGTGGCTGTATGGGCGCTGACTCAAACGGGATTCTTCTGCAGTGCGCCGAAACGGCAGATCGGTCGATCAGACAGCAAGCAAAGTGCGTACGTTTCATTCGCGACTGGAGGTGGCACAATCGCGCCAGACGATGCACACTCCAATGCCCCCCCACATATGCCACCACCGTCTCCGACAATTCCACGCAAATCAGGCGACTGGCTCGAGCAGAAGGGTGTGTTGCGAACCAATTGTATTGATTGTTTAGATCGCACGAACGTCAGCCAGTTTAGCGTTGGAATGCGAGCACTTGGTCAGCAGCTGTACGCAATGGGTATCCGTAACACCCCACTGCTCGAAAGTCGCTCCGAACTTGTGCGAGTGCTGATGCATCTGTACTCATATGTCGGAGACGCCATCTCGATGCAGTACGGTGGTTCCGAAGCCCACAAGAACGTGAAAAATAGCGCCGGACGTGAAAATGTCAAACACCGGGAGCTCTTGACGTCTATCCGGCGCTATTACAGCAATTCTTTCACTGACATGGCGAAGCAAGATGCTATCAACATTTTCCTCGGACACTTTGTCCCTCGGGATGGAGAACCACCGCTCTGGGAACTAGATTCTGACTATTTCCTTCACAATTTCGATGTGCTCAAGTGTTCGACGGCGTGCGACGTTGTACGGGAGACACTTGAGAAACAGGCGGAAAGCAAGAAAAAAGCTATCAGCAGTGTACCTTCATTGCTTGACATCCACGCACTACGGGCATCTAGAAACCACGAGGAAGAGAGCATCGAGGATGACCCTGACATGGATCAAATGACGATCAAAGACAAACGGCGACGTGAGGCATACGTCCGAGAATGCAAGCGCCTCCTTGAAGATTGGTGGCAAGAACCTCTCGAAGAATTTGAGCGACCCAAATTCTGTGCAAGCACAGCCAAAGCACGACAGAAAGCGTTTTCGCACACAGATAGCAGTTTGGTCTCGCCACGTAGCGAAGACGGTGTGAAAGAAATCGACGAGACCGATTTGGATCTCACTCTTGAGCCAAACGTGGCAGCTCAGTCCCGTGACTCCCCAGCATCCGAAGTGACGGCAAGAGACAAGAAACCGATAGTTATGGGAACTTCTGATACCTTCTTGCAGATGTATCGCCCAGAGGAGTTGACCTCGTTCGAGAAGACCCTTCAACACACGTTCATGAAGCCTATGGACTTGACCACCGAGTTAAACAACGACAATAAATCTCGGCCAAGATTGTCTTCTACAACCAGTATCACTCCAGCTGGTGAAATGATCACTGGGCGAGTTGTGAGTGCTGATGAGGTCAGCGTGGATCTCGTCAGTGTCGCGCGACGGTCTTCAAGACCAGCATTGGCAACACGAGGCATACGAAGCATGAGTGCTCCTGATATGGGGGATGAAGGAGAGGTGCTACCTCATCAAAGACGTCATGTTGATTTTACCGGGAAACATCAACGGATCGACGAGAACGAAGTCACCGGAGATCATCTGGGTGGACGACGAAGCACTGGCCACGATGAAATGGACTCACGACTTGTGGAGCAGCTGGTTATGCCGTCTCGATCCGTCTCGATCATGTCTAATCACCTCCATCCCTACAAGAGCGCGTTGAAGCGGAAGGACGAGCAAATCAGCATCGAAGACTACGTCAACAGCCGGAGGTGAGTTGTTCGCTGAGATGCAAGTGGATTACAAGCTGATGTGATTGCATAGCAACAAGAACTTCATCGGAGACTGCACGCCACACGTCGCGGATCCCGTCTACGACAGGTTAGGTGAATGCGCTTCCCTCTCTGTCTCACATCAACACTGATAAGATGAAACGGAATGCAGATATGTTCACTGGAACCGGCACTGGGAACGCGATAATGAAAGCGTCAAGATCTACTTCGAATCGTACCTGCGTGATAACAATATCAACGTCGATGATGCACGGGCACTGCGAGACGCCCAAGTTCGTGGTGGCGCAACGTTCAAGCTACAAGTGGGTCCGTACGCGGGCTTGGATCAAAACATCAAAGCACGGATGCTTGTGGCTAAGAAGCTCAAGACTGACTCGGATGACCGCCGGATATTTGAAGAGTCGATGGACTACAAGAAGCTCATGTCTGCACACAAATCGACGATCTCTTCTGAAAGCGTGGAGCTCTACAAGTCATTTTTCGATGAACCGCTACCAGAGGTGGCAATATATCCACAAGCACCCAAGGCCGAGACTACGAACCCAGCGTTGGAGCTGAGTGCCAACCTGCGAAAGTTGACCCTGGCAAGTCAGGTCAAACCCAGCAACCGATCCGGGCGGTATGGTGGTCACGAGCTGATCTCAGTCGGACCTCTCTTCAAGTTGGACGGAGGCAAGGACGAGGAGTTCATCCTCTTCAACGAGGCGGCAGCCGAGAACGCATTCGCCAACGTCATCAAGAACGAGACGGAGCTCTCGTTCTACGCCAAGTGATCATGGCTACAGTCACTATACCGTCACTAAAACGAAATGTATGCAGTATCCCTCTTTTTAGTGACAAAACGCGGGAGCCTGTGACAACATGAAGCGTTGGGGGGAGGAGCTTCATGGAGACCGCCGGCGTGGGCCATTGCCCAGCGTAGAGGCACGAGGCCGTGGACGAGGGGAGGGAGCAAGCCGACGAAATGCAGTGGAAGCGCGTAAGGTCGCGCGACTGCGAGTGCCGCACCCCAAAGACCACAATCCCCAGAGCGCACCACGAGTGATGCTGTCGCAGGTACAGTATCGCTTGTGAGGGCTGGACCCTGTCGTCAAAGGGATGACAGAGCGACCTGTAGCCGCGGGAGGTTGCGTTCTTTAGCAAGTACGAAGGCGACAGGGTCGAGTTCAGTCGATCCAACTTGGTGCGTGTGAGCTTTCGACAAATTGGTGATATAATAAGGAAGAGAAGCTGAACTGCATGGATGGTTGGTCTAGCTTCGTTATGGAGAGCCTGAAGTGAGTGCGAATCTCTGTCGTTCGTCGTCGGTGTGGTCGGATGTTTATGGAGCTATGCTCACAGGTTGGTGTCGATTTGCTTGAGGGTATTGAGTCGTACACACCAAAGGACGAGTCAGACCCGTCGGCTCACCCGGCCCCATTGGCTCCGCTTCTCGCGTCACTAGACCACTTCCATCAGCACTTGACAAGGCCTCCGCAGTTTGTGACGTACCGCAACAATCTAAACAAGATCCTTGGTGTAAGTGATTGGTGTGAGAGCTTGG
This sequence comes from Pythium aphanidermatum DAOM BR444, assembly GCA_000387445.2. Lineage (NCBI taxonomy): Eukaryota > Oomycota > Peronosporomycetes > Pythiales > Pythiaceae > Pythium > Pythium aphanidermatum. Next base: position 7,150 of record KE463889.1, on the reverse strand, counting down.
TGCCACAATCTCATCGCTTTGCTGCGTCCTAGACGCCGTATAATACATCGAACCCGTGGACTCTCTGCGTGGAAAGGAAAGACGGTTGCTTCTACCTGGATGTCCGTCGAACGGCTGAGGAGCTTGAGTGCAATGGCCGCTCAGTGCCATCTAATCAGGCGAATGCGCTCTTTTCCGGAAGGCGGTTCGAATTGTACGCGACAGATCCGAGATCATCAACTGAGAACGTGGACTCAAAGCGTCGTGTCAACCAAGACGAAGAGTATTGCGCTGTGTTTGCACTCAATCTCGGGGAGAAACGTCTCGTCGTGGCAGCCGAGATTGACTGCTATGACGGCTATGACGAGTCAACAGATAGCTACGCGTACGTTGAGCTGAAGACAACGCGTGTCTTGCAGACCGATAAGGATCGCTACGTGTTCGAGAGGTTCAAGCTACTGTCATTCTGGATTCAGTCGTACATTGTGGGGACGCCGCGCATCGTGTGTGGCTTCCGCGATGACAACTTCGAGCTGCGCAAGCTTCAGACGTTCAAGACAACTGACATCCCGTCATTCTGCCGCAAGTACTGGGTACGAAACACGATGATGAGACCAATGCGATGAGACTGAGCCACGTTGTCACCCTCTCAGGACCCGCAGGTGTGCCTGCGATTCGCGGATGCGGTGCTGCAGTGGATCTCTGACACGGCGGTCGAAGGTCGCGTGTACGCTGTCTCGTACTACCCACGGGAGCATCAACTGGAGATGACGGAGCTCCATGGAGAGCCATCGTTGCTTCGCGGGCATCACAGGGTGCATGGAGAAAAAATGTAGCCATTCTGGAGATGGTGAAGGGGTTAGGTACTGTAACGACTCGACCACTGTCGTTGCATTGTGATTTCGAACCTCTTAAGATAGTAGATAAGGGTGTTCTACGTGATCCAATCGTTGCGATCCA
>KE463888.1:61060-73818 GCA_000387445.2 Pythium aphanidermatum DAOM BR444 | reverse complement strand
CGGATCGCGGATCCTCCACATACTTCATCAGTACGAGCACCAGCAGCACCCACTTCCAGACACCAAGCCATGCAGACGCGCAGTCAAGGCTATTTCAACCCCACGTTTTGGGCCATTCACTCAGCCAATACACACAACAGCAGGAGTGGAAGACGACACGTTTACACGCCTGTATGACATGATCCTCTCCATGGATGCTGTTGGGATGGCCCAGTCAGAGCCGTGGAGCTCAGTCACGCTCTGATGTCATAAGACCCCTATAGAAGGAGGCATTGGCGACTGCCATGACGTCATGGAGCTGTCATTCACTCATGGTCGAGAGCGGAGAGTGGAGGATGCGCTGAGGGAGGGCCACTGCCGAAAACATGGCGGCGTAGTCAGATCACGTATTACATTTCAAAGATATAATTACATGTCATAGAAAAACCGTGCCGTGGCTTTTCAAGATCGGGTGTAACTATAACCAGACGAGCGAGTCATTATGACTTTTCATTGGATATAATATTCACGAAAAGCCGGTATGATTGGTTGAAACAGAAAAGAAGCGAATACCAAGTGTGACTCGCCCTCTGTAACTGATCTATTGAGGTTGAAGTGCCACAAGAAGCTCGTCCACTCGATTAAGTACGACGCCATCGCCCTCTCGACGCCCATGATGACGGCCTCACAGCCACCTGGGCTCTGAAGAAGCGATGCTCAGCGCCTCCTCGTGCGTCAGTTGAGCTTTCGCGGCCCGTCACCATGGCGACGACTGGTACGACGACACGGCATCCGGTTGTGCTAGTCCATGGTGCGTATACGCTTGAGATCCAGAAGTTTTGGGTCGAACTGATGGCTATGGTGATGGATATGCAGGGCTCTTCGGTTATGGACATGAGCGTCCACTCTGGAATATGTGGATGCCGTATTGGCCAGAGCGTGCGCTGAAGGCGATGAATGCCAACGTTCTATTCGTCGACGTCGGTGCCGTCTCATCCGATCACGACCGCGCTTGTGAGCTGTTCTATCAACTCTTTGGCGGCACTGTTGACTACGGCGAAGAACATGTCCGTCAGACATGTACGTGAGCGAGTACTTGATGAAAGCCACGCACAGATCCAGTAACTAACGGTGTCTACTTCCGTATGACGAACAGTCCACGCACGATACGGCCGTACCTATGAAAAGCCTATGCATCCAGGTTGGAATGCCGAGAATCCGATTCATCTCGTTGGGCACAGCATGGGTGCGACAACTGCAATCGAATTGTATCAACTGCTGTGCTCAGACGCGTTCGGCGTTGGTAGTGATCATCGCTGGGTTCGTAGCATTACTTGTATTGCCGGTCCACTCACAGGCTCGACGATTAGCCACATGTGCGGACTGCATGGCGACGATCTCATTCCATGGACTCCGGCGCACATCCTCAGTGGGGCACTCGGAGCATTCGTTAAATTGTATCAGGTCGTGCCAATTCTGAAGGGACTATTCGACCTCCGCATGGACCAGTGGCGTGACTTCGCGTTGCGTGATGTGCTCTTTGTCGATGGCCGTGTGTACAAGTCACTCGACCTCGCCTTCTACTCGTGCCAACCGGCACGGCGCATTGCACGGAACAGTCAACTCAAGCACATGGATAAGCTGTTCCTTATGAGCATCACGACCTCACCGCGCGATTTCTTCATGCCCAAGCGGGAGTTGGCACTGGTGGCGTTGATCATTTTGTTTGGAGGATGGGGACACAAGGTGATTCCGGACCGGTGGAAGCGGCTGAGAGGGATGCTCATCACTTTGCTTGGGTTTATTCTATGGAGACGATCGAAGAGCTGGAACCTCGCCAAAATGCCGAGCATGTTACCACTTACATGGCTGATGCGACACCGTGCCAAGTCATTGCACCAGATCTATGAGGGCTTTGATCCGGACCATTGGCAGCACAATGACGGTGCTGTCAACATCCACTCCATGCTTCGCCATGGTTCCCGAAGCCTCAAGAGCTCGCTGCATCCCGCAGTGCCACGAACCTCGCTGATGCTGCAAGCCATACAAGTACAAGCGGAGGTTCTCTGTCCCGAGGACTACGAGGCTCGTCATCAACTGCGTCCCTACGTTCATCCTCGTCAACATCGTCTCTAACAGCAGCAGCGATGGCACGATGCCCCTCCCACATCTCGATTGACGGCTTCCACCGAGACGCTGGAGATGTACTGACAGAGGACGAAGAGGACGGCTATTTAGTCAAACAACGAGACCGAGAGCCGCGGTTCGAGAAGGGTCGATGGTACGTGTACCGAGTGGATAGTAACCACCTCGCTGGGACATCTTGGGATGGAGACGCCGCTGATCTCTACCGAAGTCTCTTCACCATGATCATTGACGAGTATGAGCAAGAGTCCGAGGCGCTTCCTCGCCTGCACCAAGGCAATGAGGCACTACCCAAGCCACTAGATCTTAGCGTTGCTGCTCATGTTGCATGACCTGAGTATGGATCAGATTTCTGAGCTGCTTCAGACGTTTACTGTGATAACATCAATACTACCTCATGAGGGGGTCCGTCGAGTAGTTAGTTGACACTTTCCCCCTTTGAAAGACACCAGTGCAGCATTCGCATCACCAGCCTTCTCCGTCGTGTAGCGATGACATTACGCAACACCAAGCGGTCTCAATGCGTGTATCTGATAGCCCTTCTCATGGCGATTGTCATGATGTGCTGTGTGTCGCAACCAGTTGCCCAGGAGAGCGAGAAAATCGTTCTGACATCCGCTGACGGCGCACAGCGAGAGGTCACTCGTGCCGAACTCGAGGCCATGCAGCAAGAGCAACTAGAGCTCCAGACTCAGCTGCAACAGAAGACCGAGAGTGAGTGGGTCGAGGACGAGGACGTGGACGAGCTGCAGCGCCGCGACCCGCAGCTCGCGCGGCAGATCCGCGTGGCGAGAGAGGCCTTCAGCGTGCTCCAGCGCCATGGCTACGCGCGCGGCTACACTCTCTCGAGCTTCACGGAGGTCGATGCTGTGCCCATCACGAGCAAGCGCCAGCAGGAGGAGGTGCCAGCGCAGCGTATCGAATTGCGCATTACCATGCAGTTGCGTGCGCAACGCGATGCTAACTCTGGAGTCGCTGCGAATCCAGGAACCAGTGCCGCCAAGAGAACTGCTCCCGAATCGCTTGGCTACGAGACGGAAATGCTTCTTGATAAGAACGGTGCGTGGCGTGTGTGTCGTTGATGACGCTGTCTTCCTCACTGACGATCACTGTAGATGTTGTGAGTGTTGTGTACGCGTGGCAGCTCCGTGGGGACGGGCGTCGCGGGAAGGAGCTGACCATCAAGCCATCTGAGGCGTTGATGCAACGATACAACGAACGCCAACAGCGAAAGACAGAGGACTCCATCATCGGCCCATACGCATCGTGGATCCTCGCTTGTGGCGTAACGCTCATCGTCATGGGCGGGGCCATGGTGCTATTGGCACAACGTCCCGAGTCCGAGAAGCGGCCAATCACGAGTCCGAAACACGCTGCCAAGTCGAGAAAGCCCAAGAGCATCGTTGAGAAAGAGGCTGGCGAAGGGTGGGAGCTCGTAAATGACGAATGAGCAGATCAACCGTGCAAGTATTACTACTTTAAGACATGGGCGAGAGAGTGAGGTAATGCACAAAACTTATCCCATTTACACTTAGAATGTCGCTTTCGTTCCCCAAAAAGCCAAAAGAGCACTACTGCACACGGTTCGAGAGCCTCACCGCCGCCATGACGACCAGCGGCGCAAGCTTCAGGGCCGATTATTCCGCTCATAAGTTGGTCTGGTGCGACGCGTGGTAGCGAGTGCCGATGTCAAAGTTGGCACCACCTGCCCTGCCAGGGAGACCCGCTGCCAGGAACGACTCTTCTTGATACGTAAAGCCCTCAAAGAGGTTGGAGTTGTTAACGTGGGTGGTGCGACGACCAGCCACCATGTTCATACCACCGCGCGCGTGGTTGTCGGGTGACACCACCGGCATATCTGTGAACTCGCGATCGAACTGCGACGTGTCAAGAGCACCGGAAAAAGTTGGGCGCCATGGTGGCGGAATTTGACCCATTGCCAAGTGATCCCAGTGGATTTCACGGAAGAACGGGTGGTTCTTGATTTCACCAGCGTCGTCAGGCCCAGTTCCGAGACGCTTGGTGGGGTCGCGTTCCAGCAGTCTTGCCAAGAGGTCCTTGGCTTCAGGTGAGAGATACTTCGGGAAGGTCAAGTCACCTTTTCGAATCTTCTCGAACAGCTTGTCACGATCACGGCAGTAGAACGGAGGAAGACCAGTGAGCATTTCATAGAGAAGCGCACCGAGTGACCACCAATCGACAGCGCGGCCGTGGCCCGAGCGGTTGAGGATCTCAGGCGCGAGGTACTCGGGAGTACCACAGAACGAGTTGGCGCCCGAGAAATCGTCCTGGATACCTTCCTTTGAGAGACCGAAGTCGGTCAGACGAATGTGTCCGTTCGAGTCCAGAAGCACATTCTCGGGCTTGAGATCACGGTAGATGATGTCGAGATTATGCACGTACTCAATGGCGAGCGTGATCTCGGCCGCGTAAAAGCGCGCTCGCGACTCCTGGAAACGCTGAACTTTGCCCAAATGGAAAAACAGCTCGCCACCAGCACAGTAGTCGAGCACAAAGTAAAGCTTCTCGTCGGTCTGGAAAGCATAATTCAGACCGACAATGAACGGGTGGCGCACGTACCCAAGCACATGACGCTCCGTGCGCGTGTGTTCCACTTGGTTACGCTTGATTATGTTCTCCTTTCGCAACACCTTCATAGCGTAGATGTTGCCCGTGTCTTTCTTCTTGACCAGCAAAACTTTGCCGAAGCTGCCCTTGCCAATGACCTTGATCATGATGAAATCGTCCAGAGACACCTTCTCCTTCTTCCGGATCTCCTCCTGCGGCGGCTGGAACTGCTGCTGGTACTGCATGTGCTGCAACTGCGAGAGCTGCTGTGCTGCTTCGTGCGACTCAATGTTGTAGTCGAAGCCAAACATCTACACAACAGCAGTCAGTTACTCCTCCCTTCTTCCTTCCTGTGTCCATTAACATTGCACGTACGTCACCATCGCCTTCCCCACTGGCGTCATCAGTCGAGTCGAACATCTCATCCATCTGCAACAACAGTTCTCAGTCTCACCACGACGATGGAGCGACCCTCGAGACACAACGCACATCCAGCTCGCCAATGTTGTTACGCTGCTGCTGCTGCGCAAACGCATGCTGCTGGAGGCCAGGAGGCACAATCTAAACCCACGGACAGCACTCACAAGCTCAGTGTGTCTCTACCCATGTCTGGGATTCACTATGGCTGAACGTACGTTGGCGTCGGTGCTGATAAACTCCAAAAACACGTGCGACTGGTAGATCGGTGGGTGCTGCAGCAGCTGCATGAGCCACATCGAGAGGTCGGCGCGGGTCTTCTCGACCGTCTCGGGGAAGCGCGCGTCAAACAGACGCGGCGGACACGCCGGGATGGCGCCAAAGATCAGACTCAGCTAGTGCAGAGCCGCACGAGTCAGCCCCATCTCCATGGCGACGCCGACCAGCTTCGCACTATGTACAGTACCTGACTGCTGAGACGCTGGAACGCCTCGAAGCGGCGGTAGACCATCCAGCTCTGGTGGCCGCCCTGCTGAACATTGACGTAGAACACCTGACACATCCACAGAGAGAGAGAGATGAGCGCCGGCCACTGCAGCCACCATACAGCCACACGCACGAGCGCTTCCTGGTGCACGTCGCGCACGACGCCGTAGCCCGTGACCAGCACGCTGAGCGTCGCCATGACGTCGGGTGGCGGGGACTCGAGTGGCTTCCTCCGTGGCCGCGGGTGCGGGTCTTTGTTGGTGGGAGGGGACGAGCGAGGGCGAGTCGCCGATGGCGTCCACAGTCGATAGTTTACGCCCGTGGCCCAATCAGCGCGAGGATAAATTGCAGTGCGGCTTCTTCGACGAAGCAGCTGCGAGGGTGGCGAGAAATCAGAGAGAAACGAAAGAAACCGCCTTTGCGAATAGATTCCCGTCATAAACGCACGCCATTGGCTGGAGTGACCCCAGAGGGGATTCCACCAATCAGAGGCACAGAGATTAGCTAACGAAGAGCGCGGGTCACTCAAGTTGGTTAACATGGAAGCACCTCGTTTGACATGGTGGGCCACATGACGAGGAGAATGAGCACGATGGGCCAGGCTGGGACGAGCATGCTCCTCGTCCCATCCGAGGAGCCTCACATGCAGAGCCGCTCCACACTGCGCCAATAGTCTTCGAACAACTCCCCGAAGAACGGGTCGATACCGTCGCGCAGGAGCAGGGACATGTCGTAGCCCTGCGCTGTCCAGGGCTTGCCATACTCGCCGTCGGGCCCACAGGAGAAGTGCACGAACTTGGCGCGGCGCCGCAACTCCAGTGTTGTGGGGTACAGTTGGTTCTTGGCCTCTGGGCGAGCTCGGAAGTCGGAGTTGAGCACTGTGTAGTCCGCAGCGAGGTATTGGACTTCATGTTTGAACATAGCGTTGAGCACGTCCATGTCGTGACCTGCCGACTCGCCTCGCTCGGCTGCCCACTGGATGATCTCGCGAAAGCGTTGATTACTGGGCTCGATGACCATCAGTGTCGTCGTGAAGAAGGGTTGGGCCAACCAGTAGGCCGTCGGGGCGTATAACGTCGCGCGCGGCAGCTCGAACAGGTGGTCAAGGTTCTGTAGCGGCACTGCGTCGGAGTCGAGAAACACCACGCGCTGATATCCCCACTCTTCAAAGGCTCGTAGCTTAGTCAACGACGCCTGCCATGTCGGATCCGCCACGTCGGCGAGGATGCGTTCCACGAGGATCGTCCGAGCCATGACGACTGACTGCATGCGTTGAAGGATGTTGTCACTGAGCTCGTCCGAGTACAAGACCACGAAATCGATGCGCGCCACGTCCATTTGGAGTTTCGTTCGCAGCGTGTGCATGGCATGCAGCGCGGCACAGGCGTACGCATCGTTCGTGACGTAGAACACATAGGCAAAAGGCTTGGTCACAAGTCGGGTCTTCTCCTCATCTGCCGTCTCCTTAGCAAACGCTACTGCTAAATGTTCTTCCGAGAATGGACGGACACCTGCTCCACCTCCACCAGCCACTGCGGCATAGCGGTTCGCTGGATCGCGACTACGCACGCGGCCATTTAACCGATGCGTACGCTTCACTGGCGCCATGTTATTGATAAGGTAGAAATACATCCCCAAAACGCCCACTGCGATCATCACCATCAGCGCCGTCTGCAGCGTGAACGCCGCACGCCGCGCCCGTGGCGACTGCTTCCTATAGTACTCTACACGAGTGTAGATGCGCCGCATGGAGCTCCTCGCATCGAATGGCTCCATCCATGTTCCGATGGTGGCACGTGCCTTGAAAAAACCTACCAGTTAAACCTACATAATTAGGTGTAAATACGTGTACGATGGCATGATGGTTCAGATCTCACACCATGGAGACGCCGCCCCGCAGCTACCGCGTCGCCATGTGCTGCGACTTCTTCTACCCGCGTCTGGGCGGCGTGGAGATGCACATCTGGTCGCTGGCACAGTGCCTGCTTCGCCTGGGGCATAAGGTCATCATCCTGACGCACGCCGTGGAGGAATCGCCGCATCTTCCGTCGTCATCTTCAGGAACCAAGGCTCCTCGTGCGCGTCCACGCCAGCGCGTGGGCGTGCGGTGGATGACCAATGGACTCAAGGTCTACTACCTCCCAGTCACGCCACTCGTCGATAATGTGACGTACCCGACGTTCGTGGGCAACTTTGCGCTCTTCCGTGCCATTTGCCTACGCGAACGGATCGAGATCGTACACGGCCACCAGGCCACGTCGACGTTCATGCACGAGTGCCTTATCCAAGCCAAGACCATGGGCTTCTTGCGCACCATCTACACGGATCACTCGCTCTTTGGATTTGCCGACGCCGCGAGTGTGCACCTGAACAAGGTCATGAAGTTCTCCCTCTCGACCATTGACCACGCCATTTGCGTCTCGCACACATGCAAAGAGAACCTCGTGTTACGCGCATCCATTAGCCCCGACATTGTTTCAACGATCCCTAATGCTGTTGACGCCTCCAAGTTCACTCCGCCGCCGTCGAGCAAACGAGTGTGCTCGGCCACTGACCGCATCAACGTTGTGATCATCTCCCGCTTGGTGTATCGGAAAGGCATTGATCTTGTGGGGCGTGCGATCCAGATCGTGTGTGCGGAATGCCCAAATGTGCATTTTATTGTTGGTGGTGATGGGCCCAAGCGGCTCATGCTTGAAGAAATGCGCGAGAAGCACCGCCTCCATGATCGTGTGCATCTCTATGGCGCTGTGCCCCATGCAAACGTGCGGAACGTGCTCTGTGAAGGCCACATCTTCCTCAACAGCTCCCTCACGGAGTCGTTCTGTATCGCTATCCTCGAAGCAGCGGCGTGCGGCCTCTTCGTGGTCAGCACGCGAGTCGGCGGTGTCCCGGAAGTGTTGCCACCGGACATGATCAAGTTCGCCGAGGAGACGACTGCCGAGGCGCTCGCACAGGCAGTGCTGGACGCCTTACCGTTGGTCGAACAAGTGGATCGCCAGAAGTTCCATGATCGCGTGGCCAAGATGTATAACTGGGAAGATGTTGCTCGGCGTACGGAGAAAGTGTATGCTAAGGTCATGGCTCGACCTGCTATGCCTCTCTTGGAGAGACTACAGCTGTACTATGGCATCGGGCCGATTGCAGGAGTGCTGGCCTGCGTGATTGCAGCTGTCTTGCATCTATATCTTTGCCTCTTAGATATGTGGAGACCTGCAGAAGATATTGAAGAAGCAATCGAGTGGAAGCGCAAGCCCCTCGATGCCAACTCTGATGTGTCTGGCCGCACAGGAACGGGTAACAGTAGTTGAGTAGTTAGAGGCAAAAAAAGAAAGCAAGGATCTCGTCTGCATTGATCTGGATTAGGGGAAGCTCTGCGCTCATGCTGATTGAGTTCAGAGGGTGGCGAGGCTTCGCATGGGCGTCGTTGCGTCCCACATAGCGACCTCACTAGGCAAGCCCAGCCTCAACAGCTCAGCTTTCACAGCCTCGATCGGGACGCCAACACGCCGCATCGTAAGAAAGCGACCTAGCACCGCGTGGTCCTCGAGATTGCCCTGTGCCTCCTGCTGATGACCAGACTCCGAGTTGGCGATGAGAAAAAGTGTCGTCCACGACGTAGGTGCGTCCCCGCCAGGACTCACGAGTCCACGAGAGGCAACTGCCTGCTGAATAGCACCTTCAGGTACACCCGCACACCGCATCCTGTCACACATCCCACTCGACATGGGGACCACTGGCACTCGCGTCGCTAGCTGGCGAAGGCGTTGTTGAGTCGCTGAGTCCCACATACCGAGAGCAGCAGCTGCGCGAGTTGCTATAGCGGCCCGCACTTTGCCCAGTGTCTGCTCGTACGCGCTCTGGTTGAGCTGGAGCTTCATCTTCATCTCCACAGCTCCCTCAGGCACGCCGACCAACAGCATCTGCAGGCTCTTGCGGTACACATGGTCGTCCACTTGCACACTGGCGGGTACAGGCGGAGTCGCCGCTGCTTCGAGCGGAGCGTCAGCCCCCAGAGCGAGGACACGCTCGTCGATGCCTTGCGCACGCATTGCCTGACGCACGGCTGCCCCATGCGGAGCATACGGAAGAACTTGCCATATACACGGGAGTCTGCGAGCCGAACGGGGGAGCTCATGATAAACAGAGAGGGAGGAGAACACTTGCAGAGGATGCTTGAGTGAGGGAGGACGATGGAGGAGGGGAGCGGAGAACAGAACACAGGAGCGGAGAACAGAAAATTACGCGTTAGCTTCCCGATTTTCTAGGATCGAATATGGCAAAATCGCCAGTCTTCTATAGACCGAGCCACCCGTTGTCGCTGACAAGGTAGCCGAAGTGAGCGCCCGTGGCGAGACCGAGGAAGAGGAAGAAGACCATGACGGCACCGGCCGTCTCACGGTCCTCAGGCTTGCACAGACGAGGAGCCACGCCCATGGTCACCGTAGAAAGCAGACCGTTGGTGAGACCAATGGTGAGGTTGAAGAGGATGTTCCAGACGAGCGAGGCCTCGACATGGGTGTCGAAGATGTAGAACGACGTACCGGCGACACCCATGAGCATGATTGGGATGTAGGCAAGACGGACGATCGAAATGATGGCGGCGATGGGCATGGTAACGATCTTGTACACAGCTGCAGTACACAGAATTCGGCCGAAGAAGTCACCGTAGTTGTATGAGCCGATGATGCCTGGCGAACAGTACCAGCTGAAAGTCTTGGTGTACGTCTTGGAGGCGTACGGTGGGAACAGGTTGCGTCCTGGACCAGTGGCAGCACAGCCGAAACCTGGGAACACCGAGAGCGAGACGAAGAAGACAAGCCACTGCGTGAGGGCAGGAATCCAAATGATCTTAAAGACGCGGAAGAGGTTCTTGAAGTTGTGCAGAGGGTTGAACGAGATGACGTGGTCACGCGAGGCCTGTTCGTTACGCTCGATCAGGAACTTGATGCACGGCAGAGCCATGAGGCGGACGTAGAGGAAGAGGGCGAGCACGAGGATGATGATCAAGAGCGAGAAGAAGAGGTAGAACGAGAGTTCGTTCGAGCTCTTGGTCTGGTTCACACCACCGACGATCAGGCGCAGAATGGTGTTGATCGTGACGTTAAGAACACCGGCGATGACGTTGCCGATCTGCACAGCGTTGGTGAATTTCTCAACAGGGAACAACGCGGCAAGCAAGTAGTACGTCGCCTCCGAGAGCGAGTTGGAGAAGCCAACGACACCGAACATGATCAACACGAGCAAAGCACCAGTGTCATCGTTGGAGAAGTCAATCGCACTGAAGATCATGATGAGAGCCGCAGAGACAAGGAAGATACCGTAGCCGACAAACACACGTGGCTTCTGACCGAAGTACTTGTCGAGACCGAAGAGGATCTGGATAGCGTGTCCGCCAAACATAGGCCATGACGTGTAGAGCGTCGTGAGGAACGAGAAATCATACTTGGTGTCCTTGAATTGCTCTTGGTAAAAGTTCTGCGCTGTTAGACACGAGTAGTAGGCCCACAACACGGAACCGTTGAGGAACATGAGACCGTAGTAGATGAACTTCTCATTCTTCTGGATATCATCCCAGATCTCTTGTGGGATGCCATCAGCCCCTGTCTCGAGCTGATCTTCCTGGATGAACTTGTCGTTCTTGGTGGGAGAGATCTTGGGAGAGATCATGGTGAGTCTCTGAGCTCCAAAGCCGGAATGAGAAGTCAAGCGATTGATCGACCCTGGCACCGCCTGATGGCATCTATCACGAGACCACCCATTCACGCACAACCAGTCGATCACGAAAGCGACAGCGATCCGTATACAAGCTGAACTCTTGTCAGCGGACACGCCGTGCAAGCCCCTCAATTGGAGACCTTGTTCGATGGATGATGCCGAGTTGAAGAGAAGGATGCGCCAGTCCATTTCCATACCAGTTCAGTACCTTTATCCCTTCCATTCACAGTGAACGGGTCTCATCAACTGATATAGCAAGAACTGTTGACGGGCTTGTGTCGGTTTGGAGATTATGCGCCGACCACATGGCACTTGTCTCTAGATCAGCGGCCTGCATGAAACGCGGTGCGTACTGAGGAATTCCGTACAATTTGAATGGAAGTGCAATGTGGTATGACCGGCACCGCGTGCAAGCCAACGTGTGTGCTGTGAGATGTGAGTGCCCGCTCGTGTTCCGTTCCTGAGCGGCATGGTGTGCATGCAGCACACATACAATTACCAAGTGAAACTCGGGAAAGTACAACATTTCTTCATCCAAAAATGACGGCAGATTGGTCGCGGTAATCGTCGTCTATTTCGGCGTAATCATGAACATCTTGGGATAGAAAAGCTCACACGCTGGAAGCTCTGAAGCTCAACATGGGTGTGCACTGCATGCATGAAGCAGCTACGCTACTTCGTAGACATAGGAGGTTGAAGAAGGGCACTTCAGTCATTCACTTGGCATGAATTCGATGGTGTCGCTCGCCAGGGGAATCGCTTCTATCCTGAGTTCCACGGCTGCTTTTTGCTGAGCCATTTCTCACAACTTTCGACCAGGGAGGGGGAGCTCTCCTTATTCGTCGCGTCCCGAGAAGGTTGATAGCAACTTGCAAGTGTATAATGCTCTCAGCTGTACACTCCAACGGGAAGTATCTCGACGCCAGCCCTTCACTGTTACGCACTGTCCCCTCAATACAGTACTAATCGATGCTGCGAGATTCAGACTCTGACTTGGGCTGAGTAGTGTGGAAGTGAAGGTTCAGAGCTTTCAAGCGCGACATGGCGGATTGCGCCGCGCTCGTCACCCCACAAAGCCATTGGTGAAGAAAGTGCATGAGCAGTGGACAACTTCTTGATGTGGGTGTCAGATACGTGAGCAGCGTTTGGTTTCAACAAGCAACTTTCGCATTCACAAATGACAAGGTTGGAGTCTGTGGGGTCTCTCTAACACTGTTGTGGTTCGACTGCTCTACAGTCCAAGCCAGCCATTGGAACTCACAGCGTAACCAAAGTGGGATCCGGAGGCGATACCCAGGAACAGGAAGAAGACCATGACGGCACCGGCCGACTCACGGTCGTCAGGCTTGCACAGACGAGGAGCCACACCCATCGTCACCGTGGAAAGCAGTCCAGTCGTGAGACCAATGGTGAGGTTGAAGAGGATGTTCCAGACGAGCGAGCCC
>KE463887.1:84308-110862 GCA_000387445.2 Pythium aphanidermatum DAOM BR444 | reverse complement strand
AGCGTCAGACGATGCTCTTCTCGGCCACGCAGACGAAGTCGGTGAAAGATCTCGCTAAGCTTAGTCTTAAGGAACCCGAGTACATTGCTGTGCACGAAAAGTCGACGATGGCAACGCCCGCAGGTCTGCAGCAGAGCTACGTCGTGTGTCCGCTCGATCAGAAGCTCGATGTGCTGTTCTCGTTCCTCAAGTCGCATCTCAAGCACAAGATCATTGTGTTCCTCGCCACCTGTCGTCAAGTTCGATACGTGTACTCGGTCTTCTGTAAGCTGCAACCTGGTATCCCGCTTTGCGCATTGCATGGCAAGTACAAGCAGGGCAAGCGTGTAGAGATTTACTACGAATTCCTGAACAAGCCCGCGGCGGTGCTTTTTGCGACTGATATTGCGGCGCGTGGTCTCGACTTCCCACAGGTTGATTGGGTCTTCCAGCTTGACTGCCCTGAAGATACTGCGAACTACATCCATCGCGTGGGCCGTACGGCGCGTTACAACAAGCAGGGTAAGGCCCTGATGACGCTGCTCCCAAGCGAAGTGGAGGGTATGAAGAAGCACATGGAAGAAGCTAAGATTCCCATCAAGGAGATCAAGCTCAACCCTGCGAAGACACAGAGCTGTCGCCAAAAGGTGACGTCGGCTGTTGCTGCTGACAAGGACCTTAAGGCTCTGGGGCAGAAGGCTTTCATGTCGTATGTGCGATCCGTGTTCCTCATGCCCATGAAGGATGTTTTCGATGCGTCGCAACTTCCATTGCAAGACTTTGCCCAGTCGTATGGTCTGCCAGGTGCACCGCGTATGCCGTTCCTGGAGAAGATGCAAGCCGAGAGCGAGGCAGACAGGGAGAAGCTCCGTGATGAACTTCGTAGTAAGAAGAACGTGAACCGCAAGTTGGCCCAACTGAAGGAGAAGATCAAGGCTGAGAAGGCGAAGAAGAAGATCGAGCGCGACCTTGCTGCGATGAAGAAGGAGAAGAAGAAGGAGAAGGAAGAAGAAGAAGAGGAGGAAGAGGACGATCTGATGGTGGTGAAGAAGCACCACGCGTGGGATAAGCCAGAGGAGGACCAAGAGAGCGAAGATGAACTGGATGCGGCCAAGGAAATCGAAGAAGAGCGTCGTAAAAAGAAGCAGAAGAAGCTAAAGATTCGCGTCGATAGTGAGCCACTGAACAAATCCAAGGTTGTGTTCGACGACGAAGGCAACAGCATGAGCGTCCTCGAACGTCTCGGTGTGAAGCAGATGGACGAAGTGCAGGACGAGTTCGCCGACGTCGAGGCCAAGGCCGAGGCCCACGCCGCAGAGGTTGCAGCCCGCTTGAAGGCGAAGGACGCTGAGGATCGTCGTTTAGAGAAGGAGCGTGTGCGTGCCAAGCACACCAAGAAGCGTCAGAAGCTCAAGGGTGAGCGACCTGCTGACGCAGACAGTGACGACGAGGGCGTGATGCTGGCGATGCCATCGGACGGCGAAAACGCCAGCGACGACGACGAGGAGATGGCGAGTGGTAGCGGTAGTGACGAGGAGAGTGAGACTGAAGAGAGTGAAGAAGAGAGCGAAGACGACTCGCGTGCTGCGAAGCGACGGAAAGTGGATCGCTCGGCGGTCGAGAGTCAGGAAGAGCTGGCGCTGCGTCTGCTGCAGAAGAAGAAATAAGTTAGAGATACTCACCACCACGTTTAGACCTGAGGCCTCCCATGGCCGAGTAACGGCTGTGCGTAATATGGCTTCAAGAATACACATTGTTTTAGCCTCCAACTGAAGTGCATTGGCAGCCCATTTCTCTACTCTTCCTGCGTACATCATGTGGCGCGGCGGTCGCGACAACGACGATGACGACATCGATGAAGTGGCTTCAATGGACGGGTCCGAGTCAATCTCGTCCTCGCGTGGCTCCAATGTCAAGATAAGTAAGGCATCGGAGGATGGCGAGACCGAAGAAGACGAGCAGAACGCATATGACGACGCTGAATTCGACGGGTACTCAGACGAATTTGATTCCGACGGTGATGAGGACGAAAAGGCCCCAGAGGCTCAGGATATCGCCCCAACCTCAAGTCAAAATGCGACAACGAACCGATGGAGCGTCGGGGACAAAGTCCAGGTGTTCTGGGAGGACGAGCAAGAGTGGTTTGACGGTACCGTCAGTCGAGTTGAGCACACACGATGTTTTATTGACTACATCGACGGTGAACAACAGTGGGAGTCGCCTAGCATCATTCGAGTGGGACCACCGGGTCAACCCGACGAAGTGAAGCAGCTGCAACTGATGAGCTCGAACGAAGTGTCGGGTCTGGTTGGTCGACGAGTGAGTGTGTATTGGACAGAGGAAGCCTCGTGGTTCAACGGCACTATCAGAGCTCTTGATCCAGCCGAAAGCCCTGTACGCGTTAGTGTGTTGTATGATGACGGGGACGAGCAGTGGGTGTCACAACATGCATTCAAAGATGTGCTAGTGTTGCCTGCACTAAATGTGAGAAGCCAACCACTGCCCATATCGTCAACCACTGAAAGAAAACACGACGGAGGCTCCTCAGTGCCTGCCCGCAACGAAAAAGTGCTTGTTGCAAGGAAGTACACACCAGCACTTGAAAATCACTTCGAACCAGTACGCGTGGCTCGTCCGTACAAGTGCGCTGTTGAGAACCATATTGGAACCATCGTAGCACCGCGTCATCGGGACATCGCAGCTTCTACAGATGACATCAACCAGTCCTATACTGTCGACATGCAATGCAACACTGTGACACAGGACTGCCAAATTCAAACGGAGATTAACACATCGGTGTCTTCTGCCTGACGCTAAGCGTTCTTCTCCCCTCGTACCGATTTGATCATCTTCTTGATTGCTGTGCGACCGCTGCCACGACTAGCAGACCCACCAGATATCGACATGGCAGCTTCCGGTGTTGCGGTAAGAGATAATGACGAGTGCTTACGGAGTTGAGACCGCGGAGAAGACGATCCAGACACAGAGGCAGCTTCAACATCGCTGTCCACATTTTCATCCTCCGAAAATGCGTATCCGTGATACTGCGGACGGGGTTGATCTTGGTGCGATAAAATCTCTGTACTCGGTGTGGTGCAGGCTTCTTCGCCATGCCATGATGAGGGAGGACCAGTGTAATGGAACGATCCTCGAGCGCGAACACTCCGCAGAGCATCAGCTCCTGAATCGAAAGTATTATTCATCAAACTTGCCGACAAAGGTGAAGATCTTCGGAACGAATCTTGCTCGCTTTCGAAAGGCGGGATTTGACGTAGCAGCTTTGCATACTCCACAATATTTGGTGTGGTAGTTGCTGTTACGGCCTGCACATCAGTATCCCACTGGACCTGATTCTGTCGCTGCTCCCGAAGTAGACTACGAGGAGAGTTACGCATATTCAGCATCTCTCGTTCTTGAAGAATGTGATACGTTGACGGATACGTGATGCGGCGGATCATTTTCCATATGATATCGCGCATCAAGCTTAGTGTGACAACGAGGATACAAAGCGGCCAGAATGACGGAATCTGCTGCACGTACGTCATCTCTCCAATAGCGTGAATAATGCGACTGTGTGGAAGGGCAATTAAATTCCCCACAACGAACCAAAGAACCACCGAAACCGCGACAGTGATTACGAAATACCACGTAATGAGGAATGTTTCTAGGCACAATTTCAGGTTCACAACAATGACGAGGTTCGTGAAGACGACAAAGCCAAGCGTCACAAGGCTATCGCTTCTTCCGGTCGGAGAGAGAACAGTGGGCTCTACAAGGCCTTCAAATGCCCAAGTAGATACAAAGAAAATGACAAGCGAGTGCCAGATACCGTTGAAGATCCATGGCCAGAACACGTGTCGACGAAGGAGCACATTCTTCTGTCCAAGAGAGTATAGATTAGGGAACTCAGAGGCACTCTTCGAGGAGACGTCTTGATCAAACACAGCGAATAACACTAGAGGCATGCTCGTGTACAGAACATTGAAGCTTTGAGCCGCAATGTCAATGATGAGCGGTTGGCCGGAGAAGCCACAGAAACATCCGAACCAGAACGTCGTAAGGACGTACGTCACATTCTTGTAGAGCATATAGCTCATTAATTTTGCAACACGACGATACGCCCAACGGCCATGTACGAACAGCAAGCGTTGAAGAAACCGAAATTGAGCGATAGCATAGTCGGACGCATTAACAGCTTGAGTGCCCTCTTGGCCAGAGATACCAACTCCAATGTGAGCTGCTTGAATCATCCCGACATCATTGGCACCATCGCCAATGGCTAGCGTGATACTATCAGGTTCCAGCTCTCGAATGAGCTCAATAACATCAGACTTTTGCTTCGGAGACACACGGCAACAAATGACGGAACGACAAACTTTGGAAACATCATAGAAAAGCTTGCGTAGACGAGGTCGCAATGCACATTCCAAAGTCGTACCGTCGATGACAAGTGCAAGTGGAGGAACCCGCTGCGCACGGGGTTTACCAGCTGAAGAGACAAAATTCGTCATCGTTGAATCTGAATTGAGCAAAGGACCCAGTTCAGCCATGTCACCCATATCATCATAGTCGTCATCTATGTCACCATCACTGTCGTGAGCACCAGCAAACGGAGAGTAGTACCCGGCTTTCGAACCACTCCGACCCTTAGAGCGCAATCGTGCCCTTGCACCTTTCGTTTGGCGGTAAGATGAATCGGAGCTACCAAACCATTCGCGGACGTGATCAAGAAAGGTCTGTGATCTCTGTGTAGCTGGTCGTTTCGGACTTCGGCGTTTGAGTCGAGAAGGCTTTGTTGTCTTCTTGCGACTAAGAGCGTTCGCCTGTGAGTGCCACACCAAAACCTCTTGTAGGGCTTTGAGTGTCGACACGTAGTCGTCACAACTCAGCTGCTTGACAATCATGTTATTTGCTAGAAGGTTGCACGCGTAACCGATGTTAACCGCCGTCTCCATCTTGTCTCCAGTCAACGTCCAAATCTTCATGTTGGTTTCTTGCAACAACTGGAGTGTCTTTGGTACACCAACTTGAAGTTTGTCTTGAACGGCAGTGACCCCGAGTAGTTCTAGGTCCTGCTCGATTTCGTTCATGAGAGGATCTATAGCATTTGCAAGTCCCTGTCGACGCTTCACTAACTCATCCATAGACGAGGTCGCGGTTGAGAAGCGATGATTCCATTCGTCATAGACTTCACGATCAATTTTCTTGTAGGCAAGGCATAGAGTCCGCATGCCGACCTTTGCATAGACCGACAACTGGTTGTACACTTGGTCAACCATGTGAGAAGTGTCCTCACAGACCTCCAGTCGTTCCAAGATAACATTATCGGCACCCTTGCACAATAACATGATTTCTCCTTCCGGTGTCTCAACAATAATCGACATTCGCTTTCGATCGCTATCGAACTCAAGGAGTTGAAGAATTCGGAACACTGACTGCGAAGCCGGTCTTCCAGCTTCCAATATTGTCATCGTAGTGGGAGTGCGGTGAACGAAACGAACGTTACAAAATGCTGCTGCAGACACTAGTGCTTGCTCATCTGGTGACGATGCTGAATATTCAGGGGTAGTTGCTGAGCACATTTCTTGAAAAGGTTTCGCAGGTATAAGTGTATGACACAAAGCGAGGTGACGGAGGAACATACGAATACGCTCTGCCTGAGAGCCTCCAACATTGAGATCAAGAAACATATCGGAAGGATCGAACTCGACGAAATTGGCTTTATCGATAGGACCGGAAAATGTCGCTTCCATCTCACTGTCTTCAATTTTTCCTCCATAATGCTTCTCACCGATCATGCAGTATCGAAACAGCATCAAATTCATTGTCAGCGTGCCCGTCTTGTCGGTGAAAATGTGGTTGACCCGACCCAGGTCTTCATTAAGAGCTGAAGAACGCACAGCTGCAGGTGTGTCGGATGCCTCATCATACATTTCTAGGTCTTGCTCCATGAAATATGCCTGCCAATACTTGACAAACTCCAAGGAGACGTTCAAGGATATCGGCACAAAATTCTGCATGATGATAAAGTATCGAAGATGAAGCTTCAACAATTCCTCATAGGGAAATGACGCTCCCATGTTCCATATTTCTGATGTATGCACGTGAGTCTTGAGGTACCAATGTGTATCACCCTTGGAAATCATCCACAATGCACCAAGAAGAGCTCCAAGTGCACATACGACTTGTTGAATGAGTACGACTCCAATGATCAACCCATTCAGACGTTTCTCCACAGAAGAAGACTTGACAGTTGGCTCTGTGTTACTACAGAAGACCTTCGTTTCGTGTCCCGTGAAAATGACCATTCCCGTTATAGACCGCGTATTACGCAGAACACAACTGCGAAGCAGCATCTGCTTCGCAGTGATAGGAAATTGGGCACTAATCGAGTCGTCGGCGCGCGCTACCATTTGAACAGCGTTGTGGTCAGCCAAAAGGGAGTTCGAGCTGCCCCCATTGAAGCCGAGACTCTCGGTTTGGTCCTGGTCGATGTAGACAGAGAACTTCCCCTCGAACGAATTTATGCGATTGTTCGGCGCTTCACACTCAACAACTCCGCGCAATCTTAGAAGCCCCGACGTCGCTCTCGTTAGCGCAGCAACGAGTGGTATCGCAGATCGAATCTTGAGGTTTGTTTCTCCATCCAAAGACTTCGTCTCAATGTACGCTAGGTTTCCCCCCGAGCGTGAAGAACGTCGAGGGGAGAAGGAGAGAGTATCGACATCCTCGCAGTCTTCAACCTTCTCTTCTTCTTCACTTTCTCCCTCATCTTCTAGTGAGAATCCGTCTTCTTGCTCTTCAGCAGATAGCATAAACAAATCCGCGGGGATGGTCTCACCCATACAGACCTTAACAATGTCACCCACGCGGATATCTCCCCACTTCCGTTGCTCCCATGTACCATGCGGCGACAAGGCAAGCACCATCCGGCTATTGGTGATCGTGTCCGCGCGATGACGTTCACGATCTTCAAGTGCCTCTTTGATGGCACTGCAGATGAACACGATGGTTAGCGGCAGTAAGATCGTCGGTACCCCGCTCGTGTTGCTCACTTCCTTGATAGTCTGCAGCACAGCGATGAACAAGAAGTAAAGGTTCGACGGACGCTGCAGTTGCGCCAGCAGCACGCGTGGTGCGAAGTTCAACAGACTGTACTTGGCGCTCACGACCACGTTGCTCGCGAACTCGGGCTCTTCCCGCGGATCCTCACTTGTCGTCCGGCTTCGTCTTCTACGCGGAGCCTGTCTACTTGGCGCTGCTTCGCGGCTACGCGGCGCGTTGCTCGTCGTGAGCTGATCCCACCACGCGGTCCGAGCCGAGCGTGTCCGTTGAAGCTCTTCCGCATGCGCCTCTTCCTCGATGGTTCGCAACTGAAGCGCGACGCGGTCGACCTTAATGACTCGTGGCGGAGGGGGACGACTCTCCATCCTCCTCACGTGCGGTGCAGGGGCTGCGTGGGGAGGCGAGGACGTGGCGGCTGGCGACGGCATCATGGGCGATGGCGCCATGTTGAGCCCCCAAGTGACTTGGGAAGGTAAACAACCAACATTCTCCACCTGGGGAAAGCGATGTTGGCAGGTTGTGTATCAGCAATCGAAGGTAAATGCTGGACCGGTTCGGAAGTGAACCGGTTCTAGCTAACGGGAGTGATGGTACATCACTGGGACCGGCGATGATGCAGCCACAGCCGCATTGAAACGCGACGAGCACTGGGAACATGGGCGAGCTGTCGCCTTCGCCGTCGCCATCGGGCAGTGCTCTCTCATGGGAGAGCGTGACGCTGTCGCCACTGGAAGTTCTCTCTTTGCAGTATGAGCACGAGCTACAGCAGCTTCAGGACGCGCATGTGGAGGCAAAGCAGAACAAGAACGGCGTCGACCTCCATGCCAAGACTGGCAAGGCAACTGGGCGTCTGAGTATTGATGTGCGTGACGTCCAGGGCGTTGGTGCTGCAATTGCAGAGCACCCGCTGCTTGCTAGTGCCAGTGAACCCACGCTCTATGTGTCAGCTGTCCTCGCACCTTCGTCTGCCTGTGAAAAGTCCACGAAGAAGCACGTTCGCACCACGGCCGTGACCATCAAGAGCGGTAATGCCAAGATCAACGAGCATCTCGTGTATGACGGCATCAAGGCAACCACGTTCACTGTTAAGTTGACTGTAAACAGTAGCGCTGGCATCGTCGCGGATATCGCACTGGGTGAAGTTGAAGTGAACGCCAGTGATTTCCTGGACCAGAGCAAGCACTCGTACTGGTACGATCTTCTTGTACCTGCTTCGTCGCCTACTAGTGCTGGTGAGAAGCGCGGCAAGATTCAACTCGCGATTACGTTCGAGTACAGTGCCAAGGCGCGTCACGGAGCGTGCTGTGTCCGCGCTGCTGCTCAAAAAGAAGGAGAATGATGAACTGATCGAAGCTTTCCGAAAGAATGCTGGTTTGATCAAATCTCCAGTGCAGCATCCAGCTGCATTTGGTGCTGCGACTGCCCGTGCTGAGCTGTATATTCCTGGCAACCGATTCCGTTCCGATGTTCATCACCCTGCTGCTGTCAGCCGAGCGCCACTGCCAGACAAGTCGCGAGTTGTGACTCCATTTGGTCGCGGTGTTGTTGTGTCTTTCCGCCTTGAGACCAGACTCTATGTGGTTCAACTTAATAAGGATCCGTCAGCAAAGCGTGCGACCATCGCGTATCTACGTCAGTCGGATGTTACAGAGGAGCCTGATGTGCCCCACCTGAAGATGTATATGAAGGTTGCGACTCCGTACGGTAACGGTGAAATCGCGGAGATCCGTCCACATGACGATGTGATTGTCGTTCAGACGTCGTACGCCAAGATGTACATGCACCGGAAGGATGTGAAGCTTCCGGAGAAGTCTGTCGAAGACATGAAGAACAAGGACCTCATCGAAGAAGCTGTCAAGCTCACTGAGCAGGGCAATGTGGAGTTCCGCGACGGCAAGTTCGATGAAGCTGTGTACAGTTATCTCCGCTCGCTCGGCTTTTTGCAACGTGTGAATCAGGACAGCGCGACCCACAAGGAGAAGGCGGAAATCCTCCAGACGATGATCCGATGCCACCTGAACATTGGCACGTGCAAGCTCAAGACAGACTGCTACGTCGACGCCGAGATCGCTTGCACGAACGCCCTCAGCATCTTGACCGTGCTTGCGGAGAACAAGCACGGCAACGTCGTGACATGGATGGGTCGCCTTGGTCTCTCGGAACAGGTCATGTTCGAGGACTGGCCATCGAAGGCTCGTTTCCGCCGCGCCAAGGCCCTTGTGAAGCAAGGGAAGCTGCATGACGCGCGTAGCGATCTGCTCATGGCGCTGCGTCTGAGCCCTAAGGACAAGTCCATCCGCGTGCTGCTGGAGCAGGTGAGCCAGCTCATCGTCAAGGCCAAGAGCGAGGAAAAGAAGGCGTGGGGCGGCATCTTCGAGAATACACCAGCACCGAGTGGTGACGCCAGCGACGCGACACCCGCGTTGGTGGCCCCCACCAAGCCAAAGGCGGACCCCGAGTCGTCCATTTTCACCCGCAAGTCCAAGAGCCAGCGCGAGCGAGAGGGCAAGCAGCAGGCGGCGGCCGAGGCGTCGTGGCTGCCGTCCACAAAGGCGCTGGCCGCGGCCTCACTCGTGACCGCAGGTGTGGCCGCCATTGCCGTCCTCGCCATGAAGCAGAACAAGTAATAGTGTAGCCAACTGTCGAGTGCGGAAGCGGAGCGAACCATAGATGAAAGAAAAGAAAAACTAGGTTACTGCTGGGGTCTCGTCTCTGACGCAAGTTGATTCGATACGCCGCACGACACTCCCCCAGATACACGGCCAACGTGTGGCCGACATTGCCTCAATAGTGCGTGGACCTCCGTACGTCTTGAGGACGGAAGGAGAAGGGGTTGACGTCCGCCACGGCAACTTGTCGGTGAGTTGGGAAACGGCCAAGCATACCTAGAATGATGGTCAGTAAGAATCGCCAGGGACACACGATAAATTACGAAAGCGACTTCAACATGGCAGGATATATTGATTTACACAGGATGTACGAGATTGGAATGAGGCGTTTCGCTAGGCAGCATACGAAAGGTTGACGTCACGACAGCTCAAGACAAACTGTCGCGGACGTACCCTCTAACCACGATCGAGCATCTGTAAGGCCTGACGCCCACCGAATGACCTCACAACTCGCTCGCGTGCGAGAAGCTTGACCCAGAAGAAGTCCAGACAAATCCAATCTCTTGGTTTCAACTGTCACTAGTGTATTCATTTATAGAGTTCACGAAAAATCTCATCCACGGCATCTCTATCTCACTGCGTTCGGGGCGCGGGTGAACGTTGCACATGATCGCACTTTGAAGGGTCTCGAGCAAGAAGGTCGTGTGTCTGCAGAATGAGAATGCCGTTGTGTAGCATGTTTTGCCATGAGACAAAGGACCGTGGTCGGTAATTTTCATGGTTATATTTCGTTCTTTCTTTTTCCTTGTGAACTTTCTCCACCCAGCTCCCAACCGACTGCAACGCGACGGGTGGAGTGTGTCCAAGTGAGGATGGCGCGGGTGCGGACGGCACGCCCCAGCACAAGGCCGGTCAGTCCGTTCCTGTCAGTCTGTGCGGCTGTGGGAAGGAAAAGGGGAAAAAGGTTCCGAACTTCTCGGCCCCAAAGGGCAACCAACAGCATCTCGACCCAAACACCTGGAGCACACCAACAAAAAAACAACCAGACGGGCGACCGCAGCGCCCACACTCCCCACCGGCCGCGCGGCCGACGGAAACCAAGGCGAGGGGAAATCCACAAGTGCGGACGCACGGGCGTCGGCACGCGCCATTCGGCGATTTCCCTCGTGAGTGAAGCGACGTGGGTTGCTCCATGGGACTCAAGGACATGAAGCCCTCGAACCAGACCACGAACGACAGCGCCGTGGACTTGGTGGCCAAGGCGGCCGCAGATGCGGCCAAGAACGGCGGGGAGGAGACAACATTCGAAGGTGGCGCCATCTCAAGCGCGCTCTGGTCGTCGGACGGCCTCGTGTCGACGTCGCGTTTGTTCCAACGATCGAGCTCAACGCCTCCGACTCATGTCGATGCGATGCGTGGAGCGATGGATGCAAAACAGAAGACAGCAACAGCGTACGATTTGAGCGCGCTGTCGCTACGTGAAACGACGGACGAGAACAACCAAGATGATGACGACGAGGAGTTTGGACGCCACGACTTAGTGATGCCTCTTGGAAAGCACATCCAGCGATCATGGAGCGCGCCGCCCGTTCCTGAAAACGTACGTGTGTGCTGAGCGATTATCATGCGCTCGTTCTAAGGTGTGGGTGTGTGCAGTTTGATGCATTCTTTTCGAAGAAATCGAGCTCCCGCGAGAGTCAACGGACGAGTCTGGTGCGTACCATGCAAGTGATCAGACTTCGACTGATTGAAATTAACATCTTGTTCCATGCTGTGCTTAGTTTGGGCTTGGTGGTGGTAACCTTCCGGGTATTGATGAGGCACATCGCGTTCCTTGGAGTGAAAGCTCTGAGAAGTCTTTGGAAAAAACAAGTATTGCGACGGTTAGCCCACTCGGCTCTCCGTTGACGGATGAGCCTGCCGATGCAACTTCGGTACTAGATCGATCTGATCTCGCCACATCTTTCCAGGCTGGGTCTTTCTACTCAGCAGAGACGCGCAGGTCGTCGAAGGGCGCGTTCATGACGCTAGTGGACCGCGTACAGGAAGATTTCCCACGGACGCCGTCTCCTGTTTTTGGCGCCCCACCGTCGTCCACAGATCAAATGATGGCAGGCGCCATGAGTCAACTTCACGTTGAAAACTCCAGACCAGCATTCCGTCAACCCCAACGCCGACATGAACGCAGCTTTCCTGCATCAGTTCTCCAGACACGTGGGCAAGACGTTCGACCACCACATCGACCATACCAGCCACTAGGATTTGTTCCGACTTACCCGGTTGTTGCACCTCCCGGATTTCAGCCTCCTAGTACTCGAGGAATCTATGGAAGTCCGATGATGGGCGATCCAAGAACTTCTTGGTCTCGGTCAGATGAGGCCCCAGGCTTGAATGGCCGATTTCAGTTTGCACCATCTGACTATGGTGGAAGTCACCACACACGCCCAACTTTCAAGGCTGATCTCTACCCAACGAAGCAGACTGGTGGAATATACGGGCATGTAGATGCTCCCCGTATCTTTCCATCCCAAGGAGCACCAGTTTGTCCCACTCCGATGAGCTATGAGATACAAGGACATCCCTTTTACGGAGCGTCACCGTCTGGACAGACATTCCGCGCCAAGCTTGGATTCAGCCGGCGTCATGACTATGCAATGCATCCAGCACACATATATAACTCAACTACTCTGCTGGAAGAGTTCAAGAGTGGAGCTAAGTCTGACAAGTGGGATCTGCGTACTATTCAAGGTCATCTTGCAATCTTCGCTCGTGACCAAACTGGAAGTCGTTTCATTCAACAAAAGCTGGAGAAAGCCGACGACGCCGCCCGCCAAGACGCTTTTGATGAAGTGTACCCTGATGCAATGGATCTTATGACTGATGTATTCGGTAACTACGTGATTCAGAAATTCTTCGATCACGGAAGCATTGAACAGCAGAGGCGTCTTGTTAATTTGATGAAGGACAACATGGTTGAGCTTGCATTGCAAGTGTATGGCTGTCGGGTCATTCAGAAAGCGCTCGAAGTGACACAAGTTGACGAGCAGTTGCTTCTCATTCGCGAGTTGCGTGGACATGTCTTGCGATGTGTTGTGGACCAAAATGGGAACCATGTGCTTCAAAAGTGCATTGAGGCGGCTTCATTGAAGAAGAATGTACCAGGGTTTACACGACAAGTCACAGGCGAGGACATCCAATTCATCATCGATGATTTTGTTGGACAGGCCGCTGTTCTATCAACACATGCGTATGGCTGTCGGGTCATTCAAAGGGTGCTGGAACACTGCTCAGCAAACCAAATTCGTCCGATTGTGAACGAGATAATGTACGAGTGTCGCGAACTTGTGAAGGATCAGTTTGGCAACTACGTTGTTCAACACGTCATTGTCCATGGAGAAGTCGACCAACGTAATGTGGTGATGGAGGCGATTCTCCCTGATGTCGCGAAGTGGAGTCAGCACAAGTACGCCAGTAATGTTGTTGAAGCATGCTTGGATAATGCCTCGAAGAAAGAAATCAGCCAAATCGTCAACCTGATCCTTGATTGCGATGAGAGCGGATCTTCTTGTGCTCTCCTTCCCATGATGAAGCACATGTATGGAAACTATGTCGTCCAAAAACTTCTCGACCGTGCTGACCGTCAAGACCGCCAGCGCATTGTGCGTATTATTCAGCACAATGCCGAGTACCTTCGACGTTTCACGTACGGCAAACACGTGCTGAGCCGCCTTGAGCGCGAGATGCACACTGGCCATATGTACTGAATGGCTACGGGTCGATCGTGTGTTTACTCATGCTCTTCTTGACCCGATCACTCTCGTTTCAGTTTGACGAGGATCCATTGTCGAATAGTTGCCGACTTCGATTCTCACCCTGTGCATATAGATAACCTTCTTTTACCAACCCCATGAAGTTCAGTGCACAAGCACCCGCAAAAAGCTACATCAAGAGAAACAAGGACAAATTCGTACTTCTACGCCCCGTACATTACTCTGACTGCTTCTCTTTTCCCTACGCCACACAAAATATAGCTCAATACACGTTGACAAGTGCCTACTCGTACATGCATTTTTTAACAACCTCTCAATCTCAACGCCTCAAAAGCTGCTCACTTGGAAAGCGACGAGGCAACTTGGTCTGCCGCACGAGTTCCAGTGTCCATAGCGCTGTGCACGGACATCCCCGGCTGCTCGAACGAGGTCGCCTCACCTGCGAAGAAGACACGGCCATCGATGTCATCAGCGAGGTCCTTGGCGGCGTGATCGCTCTGGCCGACTCGAGGGTAGCTGTAGCCACCTTTGATGAAGTCCACGTCACCCCAGTCGAAGTACTTGCCCTTCACGAACGAACTGCTCGCTGGTGTCGGGTTCTCCTCAGTGCCGTAGATCATATCGAGTTGGGCCAAGAAGCGTGTGATGATTTCCTGCTCGTCCAACTGCTTGAGGCTATCAGCACACACCGAGCCAGCAAAGCCCGTGACAAGGAACTGCACATCTGCCTTCTCCGCTGCTTCCTGTTTCGCCTTGTACTCTTCATCACCATTGTCGAGCAAGTGACCAACGCCCTCGGAGCTGTTCACCCAGAACTCTGGCAAGAAGCAGTCCGAGCAGATCACGCCGTGGGTGTTGCTCGGCCAGAAGCTCTTACTGAAGTGCATCAAGACCTTGGCCGCACGACGCATACCAAAAGACTGCACAGCCACACGCTTGGCTTCCGGCAGGGCGGGGAGGTACTCGATGTCCAGGAACACCGACGTTGGCACAGTGACCACAAGCTTGCGGCATGTGATGCGCTCGCCATGAATGCTAGTCACGGTGATGAGCTCGGGATTGGAGTAGTCGATCGACTTGACTGCGAAGGAAAGCTGGACATTCACGCCCTGCTTAAAGTGGTCGATGATGCGTCCGAAGGTCGGGACGACACGGTAGTCGCCTTCATCCTCAAGTTCGATCCACTGTCGCTCGTAGCGACAAGTGATACGCCAGGAAATGTCGTTCAGCGAACTACCAGCGGTATTCGCATACCCCGCGTCAGCGAGCTTCATCATGGACTCGGACAGATTGCATCCCTTGAAGTAGTCCATCATCGAGGCAGTAGGTGCAATGGCATCAACGTCCTCGATTTCGCTAAGGTTGGACACGGCATCGTTGAAGGCACAGAAGTCAAGATCTCCGGAATCATACGCCAGCATCCGCTTCTGATCTCCGAGGTAGTAGTACCCGATGCCTCCGTCCGGAGCTGGATCCGTGGGACCGCCGTCGCCCTACTCAGAGAGAAAGAAGAGAACACAGAAGAAGGGAGCATGTGAGTCGCACTGACACTAGATTACGTGGATACGGTACAAGCGAGGTAGAAAATGAATATGTTTGAGTCCGGACTGACCCCATCAGAGTGGATACACGCCCAAGCCGATGGCCAAGAACTGGTGACATCGAAGAACGTGCGTTATGGCGAGCGCAAGCTCAGCTCTGAGGTGCTAATTAGGAGACAATTCACTATTGCATTCGTATGAAGGCCAGAAGATTATCGAGAATCTAATCAGTGGCTGATTAATCGATGCGAGGATGCGAAGCAAACACCACCAAGCGCAAGCGACGCATCCTGGAGACATACATACATACGAACAAACATATTGACAATCGTGTCGCCAACCCACCTGAGCCCACGTGAAGATCTCACGCAAATTCCACTTCTTCTCCTCCGCCAGGCGCGTGAGCGTCGTGTTGGCGCCATGAAGCAGCTCCGCACCGATCTCAACCGTCATACCCGGGATGAAATCGGTGCTTGGCAGGATGCGACCGCCGACTCGGTCTAGCGCGTCCACAACAAGGACGTCATCGACGCCCTTCTCGTGGACGAGCTGGTGAGCGCAGCGCAGCCCCGCGACGCCAGCGCCGACAATCACAACGTCGTGGTGGCGTGTCTTCGACATGCTGTTGTGGGAATGAGAAGATCGGGAAAGTGGGCTCTCAAGAGGCGCGCGTAGAGATATAGGAAGCGCCAAGTCGGAGAGTGTGTTATCATACTGGCCAAGGCCGTAGCTGGTGTGGGGCAACGAGGACGCACAATGATCGAATGGCCGGCAAGGAGTTATACTAGGATAAAGTATGATATACAAATACGAGGATTCAACCAAACTGGTTAGGAACCGATATCCAACCTCTGCGACGTGTGCCAAAGCTCAGACATCGGAAGGTGCTTCCTTCCTGCTCTCCGCTGCTGTCATATGAGAACCATCTCCTTCGCTTCCACTTGTCTCGCTGGCTGTGCTCTCGGATGGAGCTCTCACACAGTGAGCGATTCCTTTCTTCACTGCCTGATGAGCATCTACCCTCGTCTCGCTCGGGGGAACTTTCGCCAGGAGCACAATGACGCCTCCTATCGTCACAGCACAACCGATAGCGAAGAGTAGCGCAGACACCGCATCATAACCGGCCGCTTCGTCAAAGTAGACCATGCCGTTGATCAGATTTGAGAGAATGATAAATGCGTGATATGGAGGTACAAACTTGAGCGTGCCGAAGTGCTGAAGGCCCAACGTCATCAGCTTGAGCTGCGACAACACACACAGAGGGATACCCACTACGAAGATGTAGAGAACGGGGTCACCCAAGTCATGGGAGTGCTGCTGACTGACACCCTTGAGAACTTCGACAGTGCATTTTACGCACAAGCTGGAGAATCCACTCAAAACGCCTGCACCCACAGAGAAGCAGCAGAGTCCGAATGGCTTGTCGTGCAAGTGGCGTTTGTGAACGATGGTATAGAGGGCGATTAGAGAGCCGAGGACGACCAGTGAATACAATGCAGGAAATGGTGAGCGAGTAAGGATCTCTTCAATGTCGGCCAGTACGAATTGCTGCGCGTCGAGGTGGGCGAGGCCAACACCAAGCATCGCTACTCCGACGCCCACTAAGACAAGGATCGTCGCAATGATGTCGTACTTGCTAACAGCCTCGTGAAGCACTGTGAACGCCAAGCAACCATTGAAAATTAGCGTCATTGCAGCAAATGGTGCAGTGACGCTTTGACCCAGTATCCCCAAGTTTACAATCGCGGCGATCGTCCCACACACGAGAAGAAGTAGCCCAATGAAAAACAAAGGATGCCGAGGCGTCGGTTCATCAGCATTGGCATCTGGATCATGTTGCAGATGACGCGTTAAGGCGTCGATCTGGTGGCCAAGTCGTTGCGCGCAGTATCCTGATGCAGTTTGCAAGCTCCCCATAACGGAGCTCAAGACACCGACACAGAGGAGGAAACTGGAGGAAGCACTCAACTTTTCTTCCGACTCGCTTGATGCATCATCATCACCACCATTACCCGATGCAGCCATGATGCAAATGACCAAAAGAGATAGCACGGCAAAGCCAACGCAGAACACCATCAGAGCCAGGAACGACTTCGGAACGAGCATCCACTGTACACGTAAAACACGCTCTGGTATTGGCTCGGTCATTCGGACAGCACAAGTGTCTATTACGTACCCACTTTGCCGGTCGTTTCAAGCCCAGATACTTCGCGTGAAGCTTTGCGGTCGCATGAGCCAGCTCGTCGCCAGCTTTAGTGGCAGTTCTGTCTTGCCGTTCCAGTGCATCCAGTTCGACCGCCTCTGTGCTTGGCACTTGAACGCAGTCCACTCGCTCATCCCGCGCCATCATCACGCTTTGGTGCACTTCGCCTTCTTCTTTGTCATTCTACCGCAAATAGCGAGGCGTTGCCAAGAGACCGTTGCGAGCGCCACGTCCCTGGCCCCGTGGGTCTCCATGATGAAGGATGGCTGCCTTCGAGACGGGAAAGGTCACGGATGTCACAAAATTGTAGTGACATGTGCGAAATGATTGATGAAAAATGGTAACGCTTTTGGCCAATTGAAAAGCTTCATGTGGACCACAGTGTTGTCGGGAGTGATGCCGACGTGTAAGAACTCTTAAGCTGTCGACGAATAATCAGATGACTGTTGGGCCGTCTGTCTTGCACTCTGGAAATCCTCATTCCGCAAAGACCTCTGTAATCTCTCCAATTCTTCTCCAACACTTGGCAATGGCGTGGCATAGAGCTCTCCATGTGGATGACGCCGATCATCCCTTGGGCTGCGTCACCAGAGGAAGCCATTGGGTTCAGTTTTAGCCAATCTTAAGTGAGTTTGCATGATACTCTGATTCTATTGGCCTAAATCATGTTCAATGTTCCATGTGCGTCACCCCTTGTCTTCGACGACGTCCTCAAAAAACCTCGTTGACGAGGTCAAACCCGACTGTGCCGAAGTGCACGTGACGATACACGTCGATCGCCCTCTTCCTCGTCATGGCATGCGATCAAGTCATTCTGCAAGTTTCCCCCTCTTCCAGACCCTCTCTTCCTCACAATGTCGGACCTCAAGACTGAATTCGAAGCGGCTGCCGCTCTCGTGAAGACCTTCACCAAGGAGCCATCTAACGACGAGAAGCTCGCTCTCTACGCCTACTACAAGCAGGCCACTGTTGGTGACAACAACACCGCCAAGCCAGGCATGTTCGACCTTACGGGCAAGGCCAAGTGGAACGCCTGGGCCGACAAGAAGGGTCTCTCGGCTGAGGAGGCCATGCAGAAGTACATCGAGGAGGTGAACAAGCAGAAGGCGATCTACGCTTAAGCTGTAGCCGACCGCGTGTGACCCCTGTCTTGTGCCCCCCCCCCCCTGATGAGCCCGCGCGTCGCACTCCTTCACGTAGCGCGGCGGCGGATTATGTACGTAAACTACAAACGAAATAGACAAAAAGAACCGACTGCAACGTCCGACGCGAACATGTCATGCTTCATTTCACGAGTATTACAAAGATGCAGGCACACACTAAACGACATCTACACTACAATACGGACTTCTCAACGCTGGATCCATCCAACATAACTACTCATTGACTCATTCGCGGCGCCGGGCCGTTGTGTCGATCTTGGCTTCCATGCGCGCGACGTCGTGCATGAGCCGGCTGATCTGCGCCGAGTGTTGGTTCAGCGTCGAGTTGAGAGTCATTTGCTGCGTTGCGAGCTGCTGCTGGGTCTCTGTGTTCTGTGTAAGCAGCCGCATCAGCAAAGTCTCCATTGACTCGCCGTTTGAACTGGAAGCGCTGGTTGCAATTGCGTCCGATGGACTCGCACTCGCCTGGTTATTTGCCAGGCTTGGCGGCATCGGAGCGACGGCCGCAAGAGGGGATTGCTTCGTCGACAGGCTTGGACGCGAGTCGATCGACAACGTCTCGTCCATCTCATCTGCGCGCTGCGGCAGGTTCTCGCTTGCAGCTTGCGCCAGGCGTTCGAGGACTGCGACATCACACGACTCTCGTGGACGAGTGTCGAGTACGAAAACGCTTCCAACGGCGTGGCCCGTGTGTGGATCAAGGATGGGGGCGGCAGCGTAAAAGCGTACGGCCGCCGCACCCGATACAAGGGGGTTACAGTCAAAGCGCTTGTCCTTCAATGTGTCCAGCACCACAACAGGTTCTCGCGCAAACACTGTGTACGCGCAAAATGCGATCTTACGAGGGATAACCTTGTGTGCAAGGCCAGCGCTAGCCTTGAACCATTGTCGGTGCTCGTCCATGAAGCTCACTGCAGCCATTGGGCACGCTAGCCGTGCCTTTGCAAGGTCGCATATCATATCAAACGCCTTCTCCGGTGCCGTGTCGATAATCTGCAGAGCAGTCAATGCCTCTAAACGGTCGATTTCGTCGTATGGAACTGGTGGTTTGGGCCAGGGGTGTGTCCAGTTGGGGTACAATGGGTGCATGGGGCTCGTGGCTTCCATCTCCCCGTCGTCGTTGGTGTCCTGGTTGCTCATGGTACGGCGCGCGGACCGAGCACGGCTGTTGCTGTGGGCCCGCTGGTTGTCCCGGAAGTGCTCACTGACCGCGGATGGAGAGTCTTCAGCAGGGTCGAAGTCGTGGTCAACTTGAGAGAGAGGCGAGTGGAGATGGTTACTCAGCCAGCGGCGGGAAGAGTCGTCCGAGCCTTGCGTCGTGGGCGATGCGGAGCGAGGCGAGTGAGTCTTGCTGATGTTGGTCTTGCGAGTCACGCGGCTATGGTGTGTAGGAGTGCTGGAGGCTGAGCTGCTCCCACCGCTGAAGATGCAAGAGATACACACACGTACGCGTGTGAAACCGATGGTCGAGAGTAGCGCATTCTTGTGCAGAGTGCATCCGGAGCAGACAACCCCACCACACATCCGACAGTGGTGCTTCCGTCGAAATGTGCCAAAGGCTCGCGTGCATACATTACAGACTGTGCGTTCGTGGTCAGCGACCCAGTCGTTAGGATCGACTAGGTGCTGGACGAGAAATTCATCGTTCTCGCCTGGGCGTGTGTCAATACGGCGCGTCATGTCCTTGGTCATGGTGGCGTCTCTGTGGCCAATGCGCGAGTGGGCGTGATCGGCGACTCCGAAATGTGGAAGTGAGGGACGAGTGTGAGCATGCGCATGGCGATGGCGGAAGGAAAGACGATGCTCGCAAGCATGGAAAAAAGACGGGCACACGCCGGCAGCAGTGCGCTCGCATCGAGAAGCGCGCGAGAGCGAGCATGGGCGCAGAGAGGAAGCCAGCGAGAAGATTCCGTAGGTGACTAGTCGAGGAGCTCGTGCGAAGAGGAGACGCACGTACCTCGCCGAGAAGTTCGGGAGTTTCCATGGAGAGCATTTCTTACGGCTTCAACGAGATAAATGACGAGTTGGGGCAGCTAGAGGAAGCCAAGATCGATAGAAGAAAAGAATTTCTGTATATTTTTTCCTTGTTGAGAACTGAAAATGAACGAAAACGCAATGTTCTTTGGTTCGAGACAGCAAGCCCACAGTGTATGTCGTGTGCAGAAGAAGTCGGACAAACACACAGAAGTTTGGTGAAAAAATCGGGCCTGTTTGACGTTGGCGAATAAATTCCCCGCAACTGGTCAGTTGAGTTGATCAGGCCACACGTTTCGTCTGCCGCTTCGCGCGGCGGGAGCTCCTGTGAGGCTCACACAGTGAGCGTCATTAGGACACCCGGGTGAAACGGCTCTGCGATACAAGAATTCGGGGCGGTTCAACCAAAAGGTGTCCCGCTTTTTCTACCTCTCTGCGGTTTCTTGTCGTGGCAAGTAAGCGGAGAGTGTGTGCACAAGTGGAGATGGCATTACTATGATCTTCATGCTGGAGGACTCAATGTTCCAGAGAAATCGGTAATGACGTGAAAACTCACACGAGTCAGTCACCGCTGGTCGAAAGCAAAAGCATGACGGGACCCCAGCCCGTCCTTATGTCGTCACAGGCCACCAGGACCATGGTCTCCTCTCGTCCCACGTGAACATCGCAGGGTGATACAGTCTCCTGTCGGAAACATCCCATCGGATGATCCCACCGCACGCAAGGGGGGGGGGGGGAATCGAACCGAGAATGCGTCAAAAAGGCCGTCCGTGCGGTTTCTCTCGCTTCATTAACTCAAGACGTCGAAGCAACAAGGCGGGGAGGAGCATAGAGATGCCGCTCGTTGGGTTGCCAGAGGGCAGCTGAAGCACCATTGATGGAGCAGCCACGAGGGCATCGAAGCCTCTGACCATCGGACGCTTCCGGTGAAGCCATCTTTTTCGGATGCGATTCAATGCCATACCGGTTCTTTGTCGGTTACGCAACTTCAAGTTGCAGTGCAGCAAGAGACCCCCCGATTCAGTGACATGGCTTCATGACCCAACACTCAGGAATAAAACGACTGCACGTAGTCACAACCATGACGCTGACCCCGGAGAACCAACAATATGGGGAGAATGAACCCTCTGTGTGTGTGCCTCTAGGGGCGCTACAGGCCCTGGTGGGTGGCTCCCTCAACCAGGGCGATGAGGAGCAGCAGCTTGAACAGCAGCTGGCGGAGCGCCGACAGCGTATCGCCCTCCTCAAGGCCAAGACAGCGGAGGTAGAACAGACACTCGCCCAGTACAAGACGGACCACAGGCAATCTGTGATTCACTCCCCACGTGGGGTGGCACCTCGGCCAGGGACACGTCTACGCCCTCAGCCGCTGCATTCGTCGACGGCGCCACCCGTCAGTCCGACACGATCTCCCCCGTTAACCCCCAGCCACATACCCCCATCTCTTTTAACGCCAACACAGTCATCTGGAGATGCGAACCATTTACTTTTATCCAATAAGTCACCTGTCGCGACACGCTTGCTCATCGCTAAGGAGCGCGTCGCTCAGCTGGAGGAAGTCATGACGTCCGTCAAAGAGATCTCGGCCCAGGGCGAGTTCGAGGATGTGATCGCACGCACGCTTGGCGCCGCTCAGATGCTCGTTCGGGCGGACAAGTACACACTTGGACTCCTAAATGAACGACGGAACGTCGTGGAGATCTTCTCTGCAGGGCCGTGGAGGAAGACCCAAGCAACTTCGTCCTCAGACTCTCCTCCACAGCCCCGGAAGAGGATCTTCTCAACGTTCGGTATCGGTCCTAGTCCCAACAAGCTAAAGGCTGATTCTCCAAGTTCTGGAGCGGCTATTTACATGGCGGAAGGGTTTGTGGCGGCTGACAGCGCGACGACATTTGGCCGGGTCATCATGACGGCGAAGCCACTGCACATCGAAGATTTCTACACTCATGAAAACTACGACGACCAAATCAAGAGTGGCTGTAAAGGGGTAAGCCCCAAGGCACTCCTGTGCGTTCCCATTTGCAACGCTCATGGCGCTGTTGTTGGTGTCCTTCAAGTCATCACTATGGTCAACAGCAGCACGACACATGAACGACTCCTGACACCGCCGACAACACCTTCGGGAGGGTCACGATCGAAAGATGCTGTTGACGGAAGCAGCGCACGACCTGAAGTCTTTACAGATGTGGACAAAAGGAGTCTGGGGTTTCTCGCTGTTGTGGCGGGAGCAGCCATCTGGAATTTGATCCTCTTTCGCGAGCGACAAACTGCGCAGAGTCGCATCGAAGGATTACTGAAGCTGCATCGCAATATTTCGATGGAAGCAGTGTCGTCTTCAGTACTTGACCAAGTATTGTCAGTCTGCCATGAACTGATTGGAACAGAACGGATTGGGCTGTTTCTGAAAGTCGACGGTGATGATGAGGCAGAACAAGAGCTGTATATCGCGTGTGCAGCCGACATCGTGCGAGGAGAATATGTTCCAATAACCAAGGGTATTGTTGGATACGTTGCGCGCACTGGCGAGACAGTGATTACGAACGACGCATACAACCATCCCCTGTTTGATCCCACATTGGATCGCAAGACCGGTTTCGTCACGCAACGCATCCTCTGTCTCCCAGTCAAATCTCCAGACGGCCGGATCCTTGCGGTCGTATCGGCCGTCAATAAGATCGACAACACTGACTTCTCAAGCGAAGATGCCGTATTTTTGAACTACGCAGCGGAAGCCGTCGGGATCTCTTTACACAAAGCAACGCTACACCACGAAGTCAAGACTGCGCAAAAGCTGATCGAAGCACGATTGAAACTCACGACATTCATCTCCGAGAGTGCTGACATTGAGCGGTTCGTTGACTTGGTGATGGAAATTGGTAAGGATATTATGGAGTGTGACCGCTTTGGATTCCTCCTTATTGACCACTTCAAGAAGGAACTCTGGATCACTCCACGAGTCGTGGGTAGTGGTGGAGGAAGTAGTAGCAGTGAGGGTGGTATCCGGACGCCGATGAATCGCGGAATCTCCGGACTGGTAGCAACGACTGGCCAAGTGGTATGCACCCGTGATGCTTACAAACACGAACTTTTCGATCCCAGTGTAGACGCCAAGACGGGTTATCGCACAACAAGTGTGCTGTGCATGCCGATCTTCGAAGACCATGCGGCGAGTAGTACACCAACAGTTGTCGCTGTTGCGATGTGCATCAACAAGAAAGAAGGGTCCCACGTCGTTGCATTCAATAAGACTGACAGAGTGACCATGGAAAAGTACTGTCGTGAGGTTCAGTTTGCGTTGGGTCGCTTGTCTCTGGATATCTCCTACTACAAGGTTGTCTACGATTGCAACCATTTGACTGAGCCAAGTGGACCAAACACCGGACTAACGGAGCCTGATATCATCTCTTCCATTGTTCACAAATACTACAGTGGCAGCACGAGTGATGGAGAGCATACTGGGTCTTCGCCGCCTTCAATCGCATCTGTTGTACCAGCGTTACTGAAGAAAAAGCAAGAAGACGACGCGATTCCGTTTCCACGAGAGATTATTTTCCCAACTGGAGCTGATGAGCATTTTTACAAATGGGACACGGACACATTATCTATGGGCAGCAGCGACATCGCCATGCATTGCGGAAATGTCTTTCGTGCCTATGGATTTCTTGATGCATTTCGCATCTCGAGCGAGAAGTTTGCTGCGTTCACAAGCAACGTTGCGAATTATTATCGCAGCAATGCCTTTCACAATTTCCAGCATGCCTTTCAAGTACTTTTGACCATGCATGTAATGATTAAAAACGAATGCCGCAAGTTCTTCAGTGGCGTAGAAATATTCGCCATGCTGATCGCGGCATTGTGTCATGATATTGATCATCCAGGCAACACAAATGACTTTGAGCTGAGAACTCTAAGTCCAATGGCTCTGACTCACAACGATGATGCTGTGCTGGAACGCCACCATTGTCGTGTTACGTTTATTATTCTGAACCACAAGTCGGCTAAGATCTTGCAGCACCTGGACGAAAACCGCTACAAGCGAGTCCGCCAGCTGATAATTAACTGTATTCTCTCTACCGATATGTCAAAACACTTCGAGAAATGCAAGGCCTTGGAGAATTTGACCCGACGTCAGCTAAGTGAAAAACGCACACTGCTTATGGGGATCTTGATGCATGCCGCCGACTTATCCCACCAGACCCTTCCCTTCAAGGAATCCTATGAGTGGGGCAACCGACTGCTCGATGAGTTCCAGACACAGGCGAAAGTGGAGGCCGAACAGGGTGTCTCAAGTGATTTCTTCATGCAGAATCTGGCCAAGAAGAAGAACCGCCTGATCGTCCAGCTCAACTTAATCAACTACGTCGCCCGCCCAATATGGCTTCCTCTAACATCTCTCTGCCATCAACTTCGGGTTCGTACTTCACTTGCGAACGATCCTACTTTGATACTTGGTGGTTAATGCATGGAGTCAGTTCTACGCAGATGAGCTGGAAAAGAACTTTGATTCTTATCAACGTCTGCTGGACGAGTGTCGGATCGCTGAACAGAATCCCGAAGTGCTCGTGGAGCCTTCGCACAGTCCTCCATCGGTGGTGGCCCAAGAGGTTCCGCATCATCATTCACAACATCACTTTCACACCAACAGTACTAGCCTTGGTTCATCATCAGCGTTGTCTCATGTGACTGATCGACCTTCGAGCAGAGACCAAGGGCGACCCCACCATCATGGTAGCATGCGTCACCAAAACAGTATCCGCTCTCTTCCACATCGAAACAGTGGAGGGTTGTCATTGCCACAGAGGTAAACACTGTCGTAGTCCTAACTCATGAGAGAGAAAACTTGAAGCGTACTGCCAGGAACGTCTCCTCCGTCCAACGAATTTGTTCTAATATTTTCTTTTAACCGTGTTGAACCGACAGCAGCATTTACTCGAAAAACACAACAACAACAGTCGTGTCGTCATGGCGGCGGCGGCGGTGGCTGCCTGGTGGAAGACTCAGGAGGTCCGAGTACGACATTGCATATCGGCTCGCTGCTTTCTGCAACGTCTTTTCAACAACAGCGCGTCCAGCTAGATGAGGGGTTCCCTTCGCTTGCTGCTCTCTAACGGCTTCGACTGCCTCCTCATTGGTCAAAAAGTCCCACACGCCATCCGAGCCAATAATTACGAATTGATCGTCCGCATGGAGCTTCTGGGATCGAATCTCGGGAATTGCAGTGATGTAAGGCGGTGTGTATGGAGCCGAGATGTGTCGACCAGCTGATCGGTCTCCGTTCACGTATGGTGGGCCGTTAAACTCAGAGTATTTGAGGGCGAAATCACCAAGCGCACGCGTTGGCTGAAGCGCTCCCTTGACATAACATGAGTCTGGACGTCGGCATACATAGACATTGTCCTCACCAGGGTGCTCCTTCTTGAGCTTCTCTTGCTCAGCCAACGACATGGCGTTTTGATCCTTCGTTAGAGCCACCGCCTCATACAAGTCCCCGTTGCGGGTCTTCTTACCCAACACGGCACGGATGTCTCCGGCATTGGCCACATGGAGAGTATCTTCGTGCACATACACCATGAGCGCACACGAGCCGCATCGACCCACGGCACCGAACCCAAGCTGGAAAGCCGCCGAGACCTTCGACATCAAGTCCCGATCCGTTCGCGCGAAGCCGCGTTGAATGGCACCGGCGATAGCGTCGTTCGCTGCCTCCGATCCCACCTCAGCGTCCTGTGGGTACTTCCTCTTGCTCGCAAGATGCTGCACTTCCTTCTTGACGTTTTCGATGAGCACCTTTCGCCCATACTCAGACACCTGCCAGCCGCCTGATGGTCCTATCGTCAGAATACATGCATACATCCCATTGAGACTACGTGAACGCACCGTGTCCGTCGAGAACAAGCGCGTACACGTCGCCATCCTTCGTCGCCTGTACGTCGAACTTGTCTTCAATAGGGAAGTTGGCCTTGTAGGTCGCACAGCTGAAGCGCGCGACGCGAGACGACGCGACGGACTCGAACTTCTCCCCATCAAGTGGCAGCGTGAATCCGATTGAGTCACCAACATCTTCTCCACTGTACGCGGGCGTGAAGCGCGCATCGCAGCGTGCGTCTCCTGACGCGGACACAGAGCACGACTCTGCCTGGGCAAGCGCCAGCATCGACAGCCCGAGTCCGCCGATGACGAGCGTCTGGCGCAAGAATCCTCCACTGGTTGGGCTGCCGAGCGTGCTCTTGCTGGCCAGTCGCGCCGCCGT